>QUSF01000206.1:100278-144512 GCA_003676055.1 Chloebia gouldiae | reverse complement strand
CCCCCCCCCCCACTCCGTTACGGCGTGAGGGGAGCGGGGCGGTGCCGCCAGGGGGCGCGCGGGGGCGGGGCCTGAGCGCTCCCCCCTCGGTCATGGCCGCCGCCGCTCCCCGCCGCACCGACCGCGGAGAGCGGCCCGGGCCGGACCCTCTGCCCGCCCCTGTGCCCCTCGGAGCGTCCTGTGAGGCCGGGAGAGCCGGGCCGTGCCCTGCGGGGGGAGCGGGCGCACAAAGGTGGCACCGGAGGGTGCCCCGCTTGGGCGGGGGTGCCTCCGTTTCATGCGTGAGCTGCGGTTCCGCGGGGGGTTCTCCCCTCCCATGGGCGAGCTCCGGTTCCACGGGGGTGTCCCCCGGTTCCTTGAGGATGTACCCTCAGTCACTTGAGGGTGTCCTCCGGTTCCGTGGGGGTGTCCCTCTAAAGGACACACTAAAGGAACTGGGGGACATCCTTGGTTCCATGGGGGTGTCCCTGGTTCCTTGAGGATGTCCCCAGTTCCATCGGGGTGTCCCTGGAGGATGTACCCCTGGTTCATTGAGGATGTCTCCAGTTCCATCGGGGTGTCCCCCATTTCCTGGAGGATGTACCCCCATTTCCTTGAGGATGTATCCCTGGTTCCTTGAGCGTGTCCCCCGGTTCCGTGGGGCTGTCCCCGGTTCTTTGAGGATATACTCCCTGTTCCATGGGGGTGTCCCCGGTTCCACGGGGCTGTCCCCAGTTCCTTTAGGGTGTCCCCGTTCCACGGGTGAGCTCCCCCACGTCTGCCCGTCACCCTCTCTGCACTGGAGGCTGGTGACAGATGGGCTGAGAAAGTGTTTGAGAGCTACAAGGCAGCAGAAGGAGCCTTGGCAAACTGGATTTTTGGGAACAAGTAGTTCAAGGCTGCACCCAGACCGGCGTGTTAAACAGCAGTTGCTGGATCTCCTGCGTTTAAACATCGTTACAAGCCTGGGTTTTGCCTCCCTGTGCTTAGAGTCTCAGAATTTTATTGTGCTGCTCTAACAGCATTGTCATCAAATCATCCCAGAATGGATTTTCCTCTTCTGAGCCATTTTTTAAACTCATCCCATTCCACCCCTGCCGTGGCAGGGACAGCTTCCACTATCCCAAGGTTGCACCAAGCCCTGTCCAGCCTGCCCTGGGACACTTCCAGGCATGAAATATGACATAGTTAATGTAATTCCCAGCCATATATGCAGAAAAAAGGATTTGCATGTGCAACAGGGGATTTTTAACTGTTTAGTAACTATTCCAGTAGAGCAAATAGCAAAACCAGGGTGTGATTGATGTACTTGACTCTAATCCATTGCCTGCCCACAGCGCTGTGTGTCTGTAAATTCATTTATAAATAACTAATTGTATATATTTCTTGAAAAAACACTTCAGCAGCCTTTGATGATGCAGTGGAAGAGCGTGTGATCAACGAGGAATACAAGATATGGAAAAAGAACACCCCCTTCCTGTATGATCTGGTGATGACCCATGCCCTGGAGTGGCCCAGCTTGACTGCTCAGTGGCTTCCTGATGTCACAAGGTAAAGGGACCCTTCTGCTCTATTTTTAAAGCAGAAGAAGCAGCAAACCCAGGATTGTGCTGACTTTTAGGTTGAGATCACAGAATCCCAAACTGACTTGGGCGGGAAGGGACCTTAAAGCTCATCCAGGGACACCTTCCACTATCCCAGATTGCTCCAAGCCCTTCCCGAGCTGACCTGGGACACTTCCAGGGATGTGACAGCCTCAAATTCCCCTGTGCCAGCACCTCCCCATCCTCACAGGGAAGAGATTTTGTGATCCCTGTTTTGTTTCTCTTGCCCTGCAGACCTGAAGGCAAAGATTTCAGCATCCACAGGTTGGTGCTGGGCACCCACACCTCTGATGAACAGAACCACCTGGTGATTGCCAGCGTGCAGCTGCCCAACGACGATGCCCAGTTTGATGCTTCCCACTATGACAGTGAGAAAGGAGGTAAGAGCCCCAAAAATGAGGAATTTGAACCATTTCCCCTTCCATTTCTCAACAGGAAATTTTGTCTTTCCCTAAAGTTCAGGCAGCAAAGTTTAGATTTTATTTCTAAAAAAAATTATTTCTAAGTGCTGCCTCCTTAATAGACAAATTCTGTTTCTTGAATGTGTTACTAATCTAATATTTCTGATGATGAAAACAGACAGTAGAGGTTAATTGCAAAAATATTTGTGTGTGGGAAAACCTCTCCCTTCCCTGTTTCTCAGGAACTGACCTTGAATCCCACATGGTGCTTTTAATTGGCATTTTTTATTACTACATTTGCATTTTACACAAACTCATGTAAAAGAATATTTTTATTTCAGAGGGGTATAACATTTCAAACATTCTCCATTTGTCTGTGAGTTCTGCTGCCTGATTGCTGTCCCAGTTCCTATGGGGTGAAATTACATTTTATTCCATGTATCAGACTTGAATTTGATGCTTTGTAACCTTTGTGGCTGTCCCAAGTTAGACATTTCTCCTGTTTGCTTGGCTGAATCAATCTTTCCCCCTGGTGAAAGTCCTTAATGATCCAATGTTTGCTCTGCTTTTTACAGGAAGTTTGGATTGTGCAATGAGTATTTTGCTCTTTGGGCTTCTTAAAGTTATTTATGAACACAGGGTTGTCTAATAATTATGTGTTTCTATTCTATTTTAGTATTTCTCAAGAACATTTTAAACGAATTCTAAAATAATCCAAAACCTCATTATTTTTGCCCAAATTTTTCACTTCTATGAAATATTAAGTTACTTTATGTATAAAGATAAGGGAGCTTTAACAAGTTTTATCACGGTCCTAAAATTGCAATTTGTCTTTACCACAACTTTGTCTATTCTGAGAGCTTGCTAGGAAAGCTTCAATCAACTCTTTGTGCCTTGTTTTGAAACTGACTTTATTATTCACAACTCTCTCACTCCTAGAGTTTGGAGGCTTTGGCTCAGTGAGTGGAAAGATTGAGATTGAAATCAAGATAAACCACGAGGGAGAGGTGAACAGAGCCCGTTACATGCCCCAGAACCCCTGCATCATCGCCACCAAGACTCCCTCCAGCGATGTCCTGGTCTTTGATTACACCAAACACCCCTCCAAACCAGGTCTGTGTTCAGAGAGCAGCCAGCTCTTCCCCTGAGGGGCAAAAAAAGAGGTTAAAAACTGGTGTGGGTCGCCCGTTATTTGGGATTTTAGGGTCGTGTGGGTGTTTTATTCAAGAGGTTATTTTGTATGAGGTTTAAACACACCTATCCAAATGTATCCTTAGATAAGGAAACATTTTCCTGCATTCCCACGGCTTGTTTTGTCACCTCACTGTGAGGTATTTGAGGTGGTAGAAAGTGGAATTTTGGAAACTGTGATTCATTTGGTGGGTAGCTGATATCCTGTAAATACATTATAAGTTATTTCTTCATTAACAGTAACCTATGAACTTATCAGGATTGTTTAAAGTAACTCCTTTTGCTGCTTGTGGGGAGGATCAGAAGTGCCTTCCTCTCTTTAGAAATGCAGTTGGAGATGATGGGAGGAGGAAAAACATCCCACCTTCTATTTCTGAGTGTTCAGGAGAGGTTTTTTTGAGCAATGACAGCTGAGCTGCTCTTCCTCCCTCCAGCTGGAGCTCAGGCCAAAGCGTGGAGGTGGCTGCTGGGTTAAAGTCAAGTGCCATAACCTCAGTGCCAGCTATCCCAGGGTGTGCTGGGAGTGACTGCAGGCACTGGGATCCTTACCCTGCCTTGTTCCAGATCCTTCTGGAGAGTGCAACCCAGACCTGCGTCTCCGTGGGCACCAGAAGGAGGGGTATGGGCTCTCCTGGAACCCCAACCTCAGCGGGCACTTGCTGAGTGCTTCTGATGACCACGTGAGTGAACTTGAACTTGCTGTGCCCTGGGAAGGGCAAAAACCATCCTGGGGTTGAGGGGGAAGAGGGGAAAAAGAGTCTAAAGGTGTAATTTTGGATGCTTTTTGTTGTTTTAAAGACCATTTGCTTGTGGGATATCAGTGCTGTTCCCAAAGAAGGCAAAGTGGTGGATGCCAAGACCATCTTCACAGGACACACAGCGGTGGTGGAAGATGTATCCTGGCACCTGCTCCATGAATCCCTCTTTGGATCTGTTGCTGATGATCAGAAGCTCATGATGTAAGTGGAGGAACCCCTTCACAAATTGTTTCTGCCCCTCAAGCTTTCCCATCTCCACAACCAGTGAAACGGGGTACAAACCTTTGTTGGGTCCATGTTTTCCCACCCCAGCTGGGACACCCGGTCAAACAACACCTCCAAACCCAGTCATTCCGTGGATGCTCACACAGCTGAGGTGAACTGCCTCTCCTTCAACCCCTACAGTGAGTTTATCCTGGCCACAGGATCAGCTGATAAGGTACTTCTGCCTGCATCTTGGAATATCCTTGTTCACCTTCTGGGCTGGATGTCCATCTTGGTTACTTCAACAAAATATTTTTATATTTTTTTTTCCTAGACTGTTGCTCTATGGGACTTGAGGAACCTAAAACTGAAGCTGCACTCCTTTGAATCACATAAAGATGAAATATTTCAGGTATAAAAAAAGTCTTTCTCTTTTATCCTTACAGACATAGTTCTACTCAGCAGCCTGGAAAAGGAAAGTAGATCTTCCACAATGTTTTTGCACTTAAAAACTCATATTCTATTCTTTTATCTGCTTATATTTTTCTGGATGTTGTTGTTGTGGATCTGCAGAGCTCCCATGCAGAACGAGGTCCAGAAAGGGATCAGGGAAATGCTCTGGAGCTTTAACCACAGCAGGAGGATGAAATGGTAGCAGTGCAGAGTCCATTAAATTATTCATGGCAGCAGATTGAAGCAGGAGGCCCAGGGAAATGGCTGCAGTGTTTCCATCTCCTCAGCCTGGTCCTGCAGGAAGCTTTAAAACTCCCTGACAAAAGATAATTGCTGATTTTGCTGCTGTAAATAGAGAATGTTCACACCATGGGCAGCACCTGCTTAGCAGATTAAATATTTCCATCTCCAACTCGTGCCTTAATCACAGGAAAAATATGTAGAGGGTTTTTTTTTTTTTGGTGGAGGGATTATCAGTTCAGACTGTGTTATGTCTAAATAAAATTACAGAATCCTGAAATGCCACATTAGTGTGCAGAATTCTGTGTTCCTGCCTAATCCTGTGATCCTATTATAAGTGGTGTGTTCTGGAGAGCTTTATCTCCAGCAGGAGCAGTAACTGTGAGCTTTTGGGCAGTTAAGCTTAATTACAGTGATTTCTTTTCATGTGAGAGCTGTGCCTACTGCTGGAGGAATCTGTGGGTTCTATTTGTGCAATCCTTATTAAGATAAGGAGCAGCCAATACCCTTGGGAGCTGTTTGCACTGGGAAACACGTGGGTTTTGTTAGAGGGAAACTTCCAGGTGGCACCTTTTTGGTGCAATGTCTTTTTTTGTGTGTGAATATTCACAATTCTTCCTGTGATAAATGTTATTTTACAGGTATTTGTGTGGGTATCAATTTGAGTTCTTCTTGAGGTGTCAGGGTACAAAATGAAGTGTTGGGGAATGTCACAGCTTCTCAAAATTCACTTTTAAATTTATCCCTGTGTGCAGGTTCAGTGGTCTCCCCACAATGAAACCATCCTGGCCTCCAGTGGCACAGACCGCAGGCTAAATGTTTGGGACTTGAGGTAAATCCCAAATTCCTCAAAGTATTACAGATTAATTGCATCACACCTCAAAAAAAAAAAAAAAAAAAAGAAAAACCCAAACCAACCTTCACCTTTTATTTTTTTTCCAGTAAAATTGGAGAGGAGCAATCCCCTGAGGATGCTGAGGATGGTCCCCCAGAGCTGCTGGTAAGTCTTTTCACTCTCATTAATTATTTTCACCTATTACCCACCTTGCAGTGCAAATTTCAAACCACTCCCCTTTTTGTTTCCCCAACCCTAGTTTATCCATGGTGGTCATACTGCAAAGATCTCGGATTTCTCCTGGAATCCCAATGAGCCCTGGGTCATTTGTTCTGTATCAGAAGATAATATCATGCAAGTCTGGCAAATGGTGAGTTGTTTGGGGAGGTGCAGTGGGTGTTGAAATTCCTGGATTTCAGCATTCCTGCTTTTATTTACAGCCCTCAGAATTACCCAGTGTTGCAGCACTGCTGGAATCTCAAAGGGGCAGTGAAATCCCCTTGTGCTTTGGCCAGAGCAATGGTTTCCAAATACTCAGGAGATGTTTTGTATTAAAATAAAAAAATAATACAAGAGAGAGCTGGTGCAGAAGGACATTTTTCCCTTCTGTGTTTGAATGAAAACACTGTGAGAACCAAGGATGAAATTGAGGTTTCTGTATTATTGTCTTAAAGAATATTTTGAGATTTCATTCTCCGAAGATGAAAAGGGTGCTGGTGAACAGGAACAGTTTGGTGGCCCCTACATTCCCAGCTTTGAAGGTTTTGGAATCAACAATCTTAACCTTTGACAAGACCATTTTCCTTTTTTTTTTTTATTTCTAAGTTTTGTTCTTGGCAGCTTTCTGTGTAGCTCTTTTAGCAAGTGCTGCTGAGTAGAAAAACTACAAAACAAATACTTAAAACTCTTCTGTGAGTCTTGCAGTGAACTCACCTTTAGCTGATTCATTTTTACAGGAATCTGTAATTTTGAGACCTGGATTTATGGATAAGATTGTGTTGATTGTGTTGCTGCTTTAATGTAAATGTGATCAGGGATCAGTGATCCATATCTGCAAATTTAAAAAAAAAAAGTCCAGAACTTTCTGGAGGTGGAATCCTGTCCAGAGGGGTGGGAAATGCTCCCTCAGTGTCTCCATCCCTGTCTTGCAGGCAGAGAACATCTACAACGATGAAGATCCCGAAGGAAGCGTGGATCCAGAAGGTCAAGGATCCTAGATGACAACTCCTCCCTGCTTTTAGTCTTTCTCCTCTTCCCTCTCAGCCCTGAGATTGACTTAACACTGGTTTTGAGACACACACGTAGACTTTGTGTTCAGCCATCCTCCTGTAGATCCCATCACAGGCTTTTTCCACCCCCACGCTGAGAACCCACCAACCAAAAAAAAAAAAGAAAATAAAAAGGGCTCAGCCCCCTCAGCCTGCTGTGGCTCCTTGGCCAGAATTCCCACATCAGCAGCCTCCTTTATTGGCCTGGCTGTTCTTTTTTAACTGCCTTCATCACACAAGCTTGGGATTGGTTTTTTTCTCTCTCTTTTGCTTGCTGCAGGCACAGGCTTTTGCCTAATTTAAACAAAAGTTAAATTGGCAGAGCTGCCCGAGTGGGCTTGAGCCAACAGAGATGATCCAAGTGTTAATCCCCTGACAGCTCAGAAATGGTGTGCAAGGTCTTGTCCTCCTCAGTACAACTCAGAAGCCTTGGAATTCCTTTAGTTATCTGTACTTTGTTGCTTTTTCTGCCTTTGCAGATACAAGACTTGCAAGTTCCGACTTGAACTGAAATATCTCCTTTTTTTTTTATTTTTGTCTCTCCTGGCAATTCTGGATTTTTCATTCCTTCCTTTCCCTTTCCTCCCTCCTGCTGGGTGCCAGCGGTTTGGTTTTAGCTATTCCTGCAGAGCCTCTTTCACCTCCCATGTTTTTTGGGTTTTTTTTGCTCTATTGTGTGTTTCTTGAGCTGTGTTTTCACATAATGTTTCTTTCCTTTCTGTGAAATGGTTTTTAAAACTTGGGGGAGCCCTCAAGTCATTAAAGGTGTTTGTTTGTACCAACGGATGACCCCGGTGCCCTCGACAGCCTTGGCAGCTGGTGGAAAACAAGTGAAATGTGGATAAACTCACTTTTTTGAGGAGTTTAGTCCTTGACCACAAGGTCCTGCACGTCTTCCACTCGGGTGTCCAGTGCCACCAGCAGCCTGTTCCTCTCCATCTCCTCATGACTAATTGAGTGTAAGTCCTTCAGTTGGAATAAAGTTTTCTACGTAAACGCTGCCAAGGTTGGGGAGTTTTGTGCTTTTTTTGCATTTGCTGCTTTGTTTGAGGGTATTTTCAGGGTGCTGAGTGTGGTATGGTAGAGGTGTTTTTAAGACAAATTGGATATTTCTCCCCCTCTCATTTCTGCTACTTTGTGAAATTAATGAGCACTCGAACCCCCAGGCAGACACCAAATCACTGAATTGTTCTTCCCCTCAAAGCCCTGCTGCTTTCTGCTTTTTAACTCTGCCTTTAGCCCTTTCCACAACTGATTTTTGTTATCCTGCAGCACGACTTTGATACAAACACCCCAGTTTGGCAGACAAATGTGGGCCTTTTAGACACAGCTCAGAGTGAAAAAAGGCTCCTTAAACTCTGACCTTTTATTTTCAGTGTGAGACTCAATATAAAGTGGAAACTTCTTCCCCACCACCTCATTTCTGTGGAGCATGTCCCAGTACAGCAGAAACTCTTGAAATACAAAAGAAAATCCTCTTCAAAGGAGAAAGCTTCTCTTGCATGTAAACTTTAAAATTAACCCCCCTTCAACACCGGCTTCCAGAACTTTCTGTGCAGGCTTAAACAATGCAACAAGACAAAGTTTTCCCAAACACAGCAAAACATCAACATTATTCCTCATCCATATCCATTGTTCAGTACAAAGATTGTTTGCTCCTCTGGGGAAAAGCAGTTTTACTACAAGAGCAGCAGCAGCACCTGGGGAAATAGCCAGGGCAAGAATTGTCTGCTCCAGGCAGCTGCTGCACATCAGGCAGGGTAAAGCAGCATGAGGAGACATCCCTTGTGTCCTCTGTCCCCTGGTTTTTGCTACAAAGAAGAAAATTCAGTGGTTCTAAGAGTCCTGCTCTGCTTTTTCCTCCGATTTGCAGAGGTGCCCGTAGATTTCTAAGCAGCTCCTGTGAGGGGAGAAAGGAAATTCAGGCTGTGGAATATTTACATCAATGCTTTGGCTGGAGAAAAGAGGAAAGAAAAGTTCTTTTCATAGTATGGAAGAAAAAGGAATTGGGAAACACTTCAAGAGGCTCAGTCCATGGTCTTTAGTGTCTGAGCCCATCCCAGCCCTTCCAGAGCCCTTGGCAAACAGGATTTAACAGAAGGGAATGTCATTTTTGGTGGGAGCTGATGGAAAAGGCAGCTCAGAGCTGCACTTAACTCTGAGCTCCCCAGAGCAAATGTGAAAGCTCCTTTAAAGGTGTCACTCGCAGGGATGGCAATTTGTAAATTCCAGGAGTTCAGAGACTTCACTGCTGTACGTGGGATTAAATGTTGGGCTGTGGTTTAGGAGAAGCCAGGCTGCAAGGACAGGGTGAATCCTAAATGCAGTTTGTCCCCTTGGCTGGTGACAGCTCAGGCTGAGAGCTCATCCCTGTGCTTGGATAAAAAAGCTTTGGTGTGGGGGATGTCCTCCTGTGGTGTGTTTGAATGGAGCTTTGGGTGGAGAAGGGGAAAAAGGAATGCTGAAGGAGCAGTGAGGCTGCAGAAAATGGTTAAAAGCGTGTCCAGCTGAGGCTGGAATAACACAGCAGCTCCAAGCTGGGTGACTAAAACAATCCACAAACTCATGGACGTTTCCTGGAGCTTTAGGGATTCACGGGCAACGAAGACCTGAGTGAAAGCAGGAGAGGACAGCTCCAGCATCCTCAGCACAGCTTCCCAAAGCCAAACCTCAGCTCCTTTCCACATTTTCCTAAGGAAACCACCACTTAAGTTGCCACACCTGCTTCTTGGCAAGCCACTCCACCCCTCTGCGGGAGTTCCCAGCAAATCCCTCCCTGCTGTTGTGCAAAGGAGTTGGAAGGAGGAGCCTGTGCTGTGCCCCAGCGGTGCGACCCCACTGTGGGCTCCTCCCCACCATCCCTTTCCTCCTCCCGGCCCCTCTGCCCCGCAGGGATGAGACCCAAACTCACTTGTAGATGGAGAGCTCCCGATGGAGGCTGCTCCGGAGCTCCTCCAGCTCCTGGTTCTTGCGCTGCTGGAGCTGGACGCCGTTCTTGAGCTCCTTCAGCCTGTCCTCCAGCTCCTCCACCTGCTCCTGCGGGGACCGAAGGATGCATCAGCCGGGCGAGGAGCGCAGTGCTCCCGGAGGCAGCCGCAGGGACGGGCTGCAGCCAGCCCGCAGCCCCGGGGAGCGGCCCCCATCCCGCCCCGGCTCTTCCCAGCTCTCATCTCTTGCTCTTGCGGCCCCTTCCCGTGCTGCTGGCGGATCCGCAGGTCCCCATCCTGCCGGGACCCCGGGCAGGGCTGGGATGGGCGTGATGGGGTTCCCCGGGGCTGTGGTTGGAGGGGAAATGCCAAAGGATGCAGCTGGTGGCCCCCAAATTCCACGAGGATGGAATGGGATTTGTGAGGCTGCTGGTGGCACAGCGCTGCACTGCCCAGCTATTGATTATCGATGGATTCGACACCAATATCTCGGGGTCCTTTCTAGGCCCCACAAAGCCACGAACCCCAGTCATGGCAGGGCACAGCCTCAGCTTCCTCTTCTGCCCCAAAACCGATCCCTGCCCCCTTTTCCCTGTGTTTTGGGCATGCAGAAGGTGACGTTTCTCTCTGCAAAGCCCCGTGCTGGCCGTGGTCACACTCCTGGGTGCCCAACAGCAACACTGCCCTCACCCACTTGATTTCCCACCCTGCTTCCCTCACTCTCCTCAGGGATCTCCCTGTGCACGGTGCTGCTCGGGACAAGCACAGCCAGGCTGCCCCTGCCCCACCGCCCTCTTTAAAAACCTCTGCAAAAAAACCTTTGTTTTAATTCAAAGGTGGGGATTTAGGCTGGGCTGGTCTGGGTTTTGTCCTTAGGCTTCTCCTGCCTGCTTGGTTTTGTCCCCTGAACTTCTTCGTGTGTGTTTTGAGAAGCTGCCAGAGCTGTATAAACCCGTGAGTCAGAAGGGGATAAATCAGGAATTTAGGAAAGAGAAAATGTGGAGGCACACCAGGGGTCCAAGGGACCCTGACAATCCAGGACAAGCCATGGCGTGGGTGCTGGTGCTTCTGATCCCCATCCCAGCAGGGAGGAGCCGTGATGGAAGGGGAATGGCAGCTTCCAGAAACTGCTGGGAGGAGGCAGCGATTGCGAGCCGAGAACAGAGAGTGTTGAAAGGGGGGAGATTAATTGTGGAGCCTCTTTGCCAAACACGCTCTTGGAGATATTGAATTGCCTTGTCCCTCAGGCCGAGGGGATGCCTGGCCCAGCCAAATAACCCTCCCAGGGGGCAGCCTGGCCTGGGGCTGTGGGGACACGGGTGAGACCCCTCTTGGCAGCAGGAAGGGCAGAACCTTCCGCAGCAGGAGAAGGATTTGTAAGAAAAGCCATTTGTATTTAAACCTGGTGTTTCCAAACATCTTGGCTCAGTCCTGTGCTCAGAGGAGCTGTGGGAAGTGTCTGGTGCCTGTGCTCAGCAGCATCGCTGAGCTTTGGGAAGGAAATCCCCCATCCCTTCCACCTCATCCCTGGAGCTATTCCTGAGGGGACCAAAACCGAGTGAATGTATTCAGGAGAAACCTATTTTCCAAGCTGGGTGAAGCCTCACCACGTCTCTGGGTTTGCCTTATGTCCAGGGGCTGTTGTTTCACCTGGCCCGTGCCACAGTGTGGGATAATTTTGATTCCAACCAGCAGGAGATATTCCACATCCTTCCCATCCTCATCCACCCCGCTTCCCTGGGCTCTACAAGCAAATCCTGCAGCACCCACATTTCCCTGGATGCAAAGCACAGCTCCCACTCTCCAAAGAAGGCAGAACGATGCCCTTTGGGGGACGTACCCTGTACTGCCCGACCTCCTCATCCCTTTTTTGCTTGACCAGGACAATCTGCTCCTCCAGGCTGCGGTTCTGCAGCCGCAGCCGGCTGACCTCGCCCTGCAAGGGCCTCAGGGCTTCTTTCATGCCCTGGATCTCTCCCTGCATCTCCTGCAGCGCCTTGGCCCCGGCCTCGCGCCGCTCCAGCAGCCGCAGCAGCTGGGGCTCGTAGTGCTCCTCCAGCCCCCGCCGGCTCTCGGCCACGAAGCTCTCGAACTCCACGGACAGCCTGCGGCTCTCCTGGAGGTACAGGTTGTCCTGCCGGCACGGAGGAGCCTCCAGGCGCTGCCTCAGAACTTCCTTCTCCTTCTCGCAGCTCTCCTTCAGCTGGGACAGCTCCCCTGAGAGCTGCCCGGCCTGGCTCTCCAGCTCGCCCTGGTAGGCGGCGTGCTGGGAGAGGTCGTGCCGCCGGCTCTCCAGCTGGTACTGGCAGGCCACGCATTCCTTGGTCACCTTGAAGAGCTTCTGCTTGATCTGGCGGATCTCATCCCGTAGGTTGTCCCTCTCCAGCTCCACCTTGGCCAGCAGCCTGCAGGCTGCCTGGATCTCCTCGTGGGCATGGCGGATCTCCTGCAGCGCCGGCTCCCGCAGCTGGGCCAGCTCGGCGATCAGGCTGTCCCTCTCCCTCTCCAGCTGCTCCACGATCTCAATGCACTCCTGGAAATAATCCCCCAGCTCTTCCAGGGTCAGGCACTGGTGCTCTGTGGCATCAGGATCCAGAAGGCTGCCTGCTCCCTCTGTGTCCATGTCCAGCAGGATTCCTGCCCCATCTGCGTTGTCTGGGATCCCTGCCCTGTCTGTGTCCATGGCCAGTGGGATCCCTACTCCATCTGCATCCTCATCCACTGGGATCCCTGTCCCACCTTCATCCACATCCAGCGGAATTCCTGCTGTATCCTCATCCACTGGGATCCCTGTCCCACCTTCATCCACGTCCAGCGGAATTCCTGCTGTATCCTCATCCACTGGGATCCCTGTCCCACCTTCATCCACGTCCAGTGGAATCTCTACCCCGTCTCCCTCCATGTCCAGTGGGATTCCTGTCCCATCTGCATCCACGTCCAGCGGGATCCCAGCCCCGGCTGCGCCCTCATCCAGCTGAGTCCCTGGTGTGTTTATCTCCAAGGAAGGATCCCTGCTGGCAGCCTGCAGCTCCTGGCTGGAGTCTGGGCTGCCCCCGTGCAGGGGTTTAGATCCGTTCCCCGCTGGGTCCGACGGGGGGTGAGGACATGGTGGGTGTGGGACAGCTCCTTCAGCTGCTCCCTGTGGGGCTGGGGATGCTCTGGCTTCATCCAGCTGCAGCTCTGCAGGGGGCTCGGGCTGTGCCATCAGGTTCCTGGGAAGGAGAGGGGAATGAACCAGAGCAATCAGTGTAACAGGTCTCAGCCTTTCCTCCCCACCCTGTGATGCCCCAGAGCCAGGGGGTCCCACCATGACCCTGCTGCTGTGACCATCCCTGTGTCACCCACAGGGCTGAGCTCAACACTCTAGTGACAACTTGGGCCCAGACTGTCCAAAACAAGTTAAAAAACCCCATTAAAACCCTATTAAAGTATCTGACGGCCATGGAGGCGGATTGAGCGATGCAAACCCAGACCCCAAACCCAAGAACTGCTCCTGTGCCGACCTGTCAGGACCAACCACCCCAGCGGCACCGACCTGACCCGTGCGAGCACTCCCTGGAAAACTTGCCGGGATTTTCGCGGTGTGGCATAACCTCACGGCAAGGGAATGCGCTGCTGGAAGAGCAGGCAGGCTCCGGGATGACTGAGACGGAGCAAACCCCGCACGCAGAGCCCCGGGCGAGCGGCAGCGCCTGCAGCAGCAGCCGCTTTGCAGAGTCATCCGATCCCGGCATTGTCCCCACCGCGGCACCTGCAGCTGCCACCGCCACCAAACCCTCTCGCATTCTCCCGGCTGCTGTTTGGGGTGGGATGGACGCTCGGGGTCGAGCCGGGGTTTTCCTGCCGCCGCCGGGAGCCGGTGGGATGGGTGGGAGGATGCTCTCACCTCTCGACCACGCTGCTGAGCTCATGTCTAGTCATTCCCCGAGGAATGAGCGCAGGCTGGCACTCACAGGCTGGGAGCAGCGGCTTTAAGCAAAGAACTGATTTTCCCCGATAGTTTCTCTCCTAATAAGGCAGTTTTCGGCACTGCTGACACATCGCAGCCTCGGACTCAACGGCCGGCGGCTGGAGAAGGGGCAGCCCCTGCAAAGGTGGGCAAAAGGCTCCTCTGCCCCGATTTTCCTTGCCCTCCCCGCTGCCAGCGCTTGTTTTTGGAAGTTCTTGGAGCCGCTTGGCGTGGGCAGGACGGGAGGGGAGGGCGCCGTGTCCTGCCTTCCCAGCGGGCCGGGGGGGCTCTCTCCCTGCCACCACCCCTCATCCCAGCCCCCCCAGAACTCCTGCGTGCCCCAGAGGGGCCTCCCCCCGCTCCCGATCATTGCCGAGGGGCCGGGAATGCTGAACCTCAGATCCCCCCACCCCATCCCTGGCCGCTCTCCGGCCCCACGCCCCGCACCTCGCCGAGGATCCCGCACCCACGGGACCCCCCGGAGGACCCCCGGCCCCTTCCTGCCCAGCCCTGCTGGCCCGGGTGGGATCTTACCTTCCTCCCCTGGAGCCCAGCGCCGCCGGCTCTGCGCTGCACATGGGCTTAGCATGGGGCGGAGAGGGGATATTAATAAACAGGGCTGGAAATCAGACTCCCCGGAGCAGCCGCTTCCCCCGGCCACCGCCTGCAGTGCCAGCTGTGGGCGCTGCCTTCCTCCGCCCCGGGGAGGAGGAGGAGGAGGAGGAGGAGGAGGAGGAGGAGGAGGAGGAGGGCGGGGAAGGCTCGGCTGGCTGCATCTCTGGCAGAGGCAGCCGCAGGGACGGGCTGCAGCCAGCCCGCAGCCCCGAGGAGCAGCCCCCACCCCGCCCCGGCTCTTCCCAGCTCCCATCTCTTGCTTTTGCGGCCCCTTCCCGTGCTGCTGGCGGATCCGCAGGTCCCCATCCTGCCGGGACCCCGGGCAGGGCTGGGATGGGCGTGATGGGGTTCCCCGGGGCTGTGGTTGGAGGGGAAATGCCAAAGGATGCAGCTGGTGGCCCCCAAACTCCACGAGGATGGAATGGGATTTGTGAGGCTGCTGGTGGCACAGCGCTGCACTGCCCAGCTATTGATTATCGATGGATTCGACACCAATATCTCGGAGTCCTTTCTAGGCCCCACAAAGCCACGAACCCCAGTCATGGCAGAGCACAGCCTCAGCTTCCTCTTCCGCCCCAAAACCGATCCCTGCCCCCCTTTTCCCTGTGTTTTGGGCATGCAGAAGGTGACATTTCTCTCTGCAAAGCCCCGTGCTGGCCGTGGTCACACTCCTTGGGTGCCCAACAGCAACACTGCCCTCACCCACTTGGTTTCTCACCTCTGCCCACAACAACTCTTCCCTCCCACGGTGCCCATCCGCATTCTCCCCACTCCGTGGATCCTAAACCCACGTTTATCCATCACATCGCCAAGTAACATTTATCTAAAATTCCAATTTTAGATATATTTTGCCACGTGGGCGTGGGTGCTTCATCCTGGGGTCAGGATGGTTTGGCCTGGTGGTGGTGGTGCCCCCCGAGCCTACCTCTGCCCGCTCCCGCTCCTGCCGTGCCCAGGAAGTCGGCACTCGCCCTCTCAGGAAGTCTCCGTGCCCCAAAAGCGCCCGGCAGCCTGCGACATCCCCGGTGCCACCCCGCCCCTGTCACCGTCCCCTTGCCCATGGCTCGCTGGCCACGGGGCTGCAGAAATCAGGTTTAAAATAACAGCGCTGGTCCATCCTTCGGGAATAGAGCTTTAAAAGGAAAAGGAAGATTTGAGTGGTTTTTTTTTTCCTCTCTCTTTTTTTTTTTATCCCGTTGCTTTTTTCAGCGTGACACACCTTCCTTTTCTCTCTCTTTTTTTCCATGAAGCGCCTCTATTTTTGACTCAATCGGAGAGGAATGCTGTTAATTCGCACAAGTTTGGTGTATAAATATCTATCTAAAGCTGCGACTGCCAAGGGGAGAAACCTGCGGATCACTCGGGCCGGTCCAACAACCCTTGTAGGGGCTGGAGGGGACAATGACAGCGGCCAGCCGGGCCGGGGTTTTTCTGATGAGCTGCCAAGGGCGGGGTGGGGAGTGAGGAAGGCTCAGCTGTTCCCTCTCCGTAAGAGGATACCCCGGCCCAGGCCCCGGCGCGGGGATGTTTTGTGGATATAACCAGGCAACAGCCGGCTCCGGTGTCCCCGGCAGAGCCCGGCCGGCCGCTGGGGCCGGGCGGTGCAGGGAGACGCCACCGGCAGCGAACAACGCGGACTTTGCCCCGGTAAACAGAGCTGGCGGGGTGGCACCGGCGCTGCCAGAGGCGAGGAGAAAGGCAGGAGGGAGTTGGAGAGACGCAGAGTTTGAGATGCGGCTGTTGGCAGCGCTGCCAACACGGCGTGGCCCGGCTCAGAGGGGTCGTGGGGAGCAAAGAGCAGCTGCGGGGCGCTGCACCCCCTCTCTGTGCCCGCTGTGTCTCCCTTCCTGGTGGATTTTTTCTTTTTTTTTTCTTCCCGTCAGACCTGCCCCAAGGGCAGGGACCCAGCCGGCAGCGCGGTGGCACCGCGGTGGCACCAGCCTGGCACTGCCAGGGCGGCTCCGTCCCCGTGCAAAAAAAACCCCAAAACGCTGCTGGAGTTTCCGATCCTCCTGTTGTGGATGTGTAGCAGAGGTGTGTGTTCAGTGATGAAAAAAACACTGAAATGTTCCAAATCAAGTGTTTCACATGAAATTTAAACGCCTGGGCTCAGGTGCTTGATGAAACTGAAGGATTGTAATCGTTCAGTGTTCCTGAAATGCATCAATGCTCTGTAAAACATAATTTTCTCACAATCTTTGCACGATCTTTAGGGACAGGCTGGAAGTACCAGCTGGACTTCGGGGCTCTGGCAGCGCCAGCAGCTCTGTGAGGTGTGAACACAACGGGATTCCAGCTGCCAGTGGGATTCCAGCTCCCAGTGGGATGATTCCAGCTCCCAGTGGGATGATTCCAGCTCCCAATGGGATTCCAGCTCCCAACGGGATTCCAGCTCCCAGTGGGATGATTCCAGCTCCCAGTGGGATTCCAGCTGCCAGTGGGATTATTCCAGCTCCCAGTGGGATGATCCCAGCTCCCAGTGGGATGATTCCAGCTCCCAGTGGGATTCCAGCTCCCAGTGGGATTATTCCAGCTCCCAGTGGGATTCCAGCTCCCGGTGGGATGATTCCAGCTCCCAGTGGGATTCCAGCTCCCAGTGGGATGATCCCAGCTCCCAGCGGGGTTCCGGGGCTTTAGGAGCGGCCGTGCCGGGCAGCGCTGCCCGCGCTGTGCCCTCGCTCGCTCTGTTTGCCGAGGGCGCGGGGGTCCGGCCGTGCCAGGGAGAGCGGTGCCAGATCCGGCCCCTCGAGTGTAGGAGCTGCAATCTGATCCCGGGGGAAAGTGTGATTCATCCCTGGAGCTGGGAGCGCTTCCAGGGAAGGTCCCGGCTCCGAGGGCGGGGGCACCGGGTGCCACTCCTGCCCTGCCCTGCCCTCGCACGGTGGCCCCAGCCGGGTGAGGGGTCCCTGGGTGACTCCCTGGCTGCACGTGGCGGGATTCACCCAGGTTTGAGGGGTCGGATGCCGCTGTCCCCTCGGGGACAGCCTGGTTTTCTTCACCTCCTACCTCAGTTTCCCCAGCTGAGAGCTGGGGTGTCCCCTGGAGAGGGAGGGGGAGTGAAAGGTGGGCATGTGCCCAGCTGGGGCAGGGATGAAAAGGGAGGCCGAAGGCGCCGTCTGGGACCTTGGGATCTCCACGGGAGCGGGGCCAGCCCGTGCCCCGCTGCCACAGGCGCCAGCGGCTCCCGCTTATCGGCGTGCTGGGTCCCGCTTTCCCCGCGGCGAGGGGGATGAGGAAACATCCCGGCAGCTCCTGAGGGAAGCCGAGGGGCTGAGGGGCGGCTCCAGCTGCGGGGATTCTTGGAGCGTGTCCGCTCCCACATCCCGCTCCTCCGGCCTCGCTCAGCTCAGATATTGGGATTCAACATCTGCCCCGAGGCCGCCTGTCCCGGCAGCACCCCGGGGTGTCACCTGCGTCTCACCCGAGGGGATTTCACACCCCGGGCCGGGGCTGGCCCTCGTTGTCAGCCCCATCATGCCTGTGCCAACCCTGGGGGCAGCTCTGATGTGTTCACATGGCACCGGGGCTGTGCTGACATTCCCACAGGCTTTTCTCTCCCCAGGAAGGTTCAGGATGCTCGCACAGGAACAGGAGATGCCTCCTGTGGCCAGCTGTCCCTGTCACCAGGACATGGGTGATGCTCCTGGGCTGTGCCAGAGCTGTCCTTTCCAGCTGGGAAGGGAGAGACCCTAAACTGCTGGTTTTTCATCCCATTCCATGTGCCGGGCACCTGAGCAAGGACATCAGTGCTTTCCTTTTTCTGTGACATTTAAAAAACCCATTTTTACAGCTGATCTGATGCTCAGCACCACCACCAGCAGTCCCCGCGTCCCAGCGGGGTCACTGCAGCCCAGGCTCCGCGCTGGCTTTTTCCATCCCCCGGGGCAAGGGACGGGGAGCAGGAGGCGATTCCTGCAGAAGGGATTTGGGGCCAGCAGCTCCTGCTCGGGGTGAGAAGCGGCGCCCGCGGGGCTCCGAGGGATGCGGGAGGACCTTGTCCCGACGGAGGCGTTAATGAATAATGAGGGAGCAGCCAGGGCTCCGACGGAAATGAGGGCAGGGGACGGATGGGCACAGCCCAGGCAGCGGCTGCGCCCCGGCACGGGCGGCAGCTGCTCAAGAGCCTGATGCCACGGCTGGCAGCTGATGGTTTGGCTTCTTTACCCTGGGTTTCGCTTCCCGGGGATCCCCATTTCACCTGGGGACGTGGCAGTCTCTGCCTCCCCTCCCCTGTGCCTGGGTCTCGTGGGAGATGAGCTCTTTTGGGAGCTGCTGTCGCCAGGAGAATCCCGGGCTCCTGTCATCATCCTGGCCCTGCAGGTGGAATTGAGTTACCCAGCCGGGGATCCCGCACGCAGCTGGCCTGGAGCTCTCTGGGAGCTTTCTGGGGCCCTTCATGAAGTGTTGGTGCTTTGAGGAGCTCCTGGAATTTCTAGGGGCTGGGACAACCTTCCTCTTCACCTTCGTCCTGTGCTTCCCTCGCCCCTCTGATGGGAGCTCTCCCCACAGTGTAACCGATCCTCTCCTCCTCTCTCACTGATTACTTGGACAATGCTCCATTACTCTGTGCAGAAATATTTTTCAAACTGGTTCTGCTGCCACACGAGGAGGGGAGAGATGAAAAATGGGATTTTTTTTTTTCCTTTTGGAAGCTAATGACTTGGAAGTCAGATCCGGCAGCAGAAAGTCAACAAAAACACCCTAATTGGGGATTAGAATCTCCTCAGTGCAGCCCAGCTCAGCCCAGGGAGCAGTGACACGCTCGACCTTCATCCTGGAAAGGAATCAACCCCCTGGCACCATGGAGGGGCACAGAGGTGCCAGGAAATTTCAGCCCAGCTCCTTCCAGTGCTCATTTCAATCTTCAGTTTGGGTTCAGATGGGTGAAGGAGGGGGACTGTGAGGCAGAGACACAAAGCCCAGCAAATCCCAGCCTTTCCTCAGGCATCACCCTGGATTTGGAGCCAAATGCCCATCCCTGGTCACTGGGAAGCAGCTCAGGTTTGCACAGCCCACAAGATACAAGAGCCAGTGCCTGAATCCCACGGGAGATGCTGATGTGCTGGGAAGCCTGAGGGATGGAGAGGCTTCTTGCTTTAGAAACCTTCCAGCCATTTCCAGCAGCTGGCAAACTCCTCCGGGCGTGCGGCCAGGCCCTGGGAGCCTCCGGGAAGGATGTGGCTCCAACACAGGCAGCAGGAAACGCAGGGACCCGAACCCCTCGGAGCCAGGAGCATGGAAATGCAGCAGAAACCACCTGTGCTCCTGTTGGGATCCTTCCCTTGGCTTTGCCACGTGTTCTGTCACCGACCTGCTGCTGTTCCAGCCCAGTCCCTGTGTCCTGTTGTCCCCCCTCAGCTGGATCAGAGAATCATGGAATGGTTTGTGTTGGAAGGGAACTTAAAACTCATCTTGTTCCGACCCCCTGCCATGGGCAGGGACACCTCCTGCTGTGCCAGGGTGCTCCAAGCCCTGTCCAGCCTGGATTTGGGCACTGCCAGGGATCCAGGGGCAGCCCCAGCTGCTCTGGGCACCCTGTGCCAGGGCCTGCCCACCCTCGCAGGGAAGGATTTCTTCCTGAAATCTAATCTAGATCAGATTGGAGCGGTCATGCTCCTGAGCAACGCCAGCTTGTACTGGCTGGTGAAATCCTTCCCCAGAGCTGCTGCCTTTCCCAGGCAGCTCCTGCTGCTCTCCCGGCCTCAGGCAGAGCCTGGAGAGCCACGCCAGGGGGCTGAGTTCCCCCCTCACGCTGTGCCATTCCGTTTTCAGGAGCTGATTTACCATTAGCAGCAAGCAGCAGCGTGGCACAGGCTGCAGAGAGCATCTTGGTGGCCTCAGGTGTGCCCAAGTCGGAGCACCGTGTGCCCCTGGGCGCTGCCACTGGCGGTGACAGGGCGAGTGTCACCCCCGGGGCCATCAGGTGAGGAACCGGGGGCGGCTGCGGGATGGGAGGGCAAGGGCAGGACACGGCTGCCAGCTCCGGCTTCTCTCCTGGGGCCAGGGCCGGGGCCGGGGCCGGGACCGGGGCCAGCCCCGGCGGGGATGAGCGGGACGCCGCCCCGGGGATGACGGTGCTGGAATTCCGCACTCCGCTCCCGCTCGGGTGCTTCCCGGTTTTCCTGCTCCTGTCTCCCGCTGATGCTCAGCACCTCGGGCGAGCACAACAGAGGGTCCCAAGGGCTGGGATCAACCCCCGCTGTCCCCGCACCGCCCCCTCCCCGCGCGGAGAGCGAGGGGACAAAGCCGGCGCCCACCGGGGAACGGGAAGAACATCTCGGGCAGCTCCGGCCGCCTCGGGAGTGACCCCGGCGGCACCAAGGGGAGGGTCCCCGGTCCCCACGCCCCCGGGGCCACCTGCGGGCGAGGGGGGCGGGGGCCGGTGCGGGCGGAGCTCCCGCAACCCCGGCCCCGCCCCGCACTGAAACTTTCCGTCGGCGCCGGGCGCTCGGCGGGAGCCCGGAGCGGGGCCGGGGCCGCAGCCGGAGCCGAGCCGAGCCGAGCCGAGCCGGGCGGGCCCGGCCCTATGGGCAGCGGCTGCCGGCGGTGCGGGGCGGTGCGGGGCGCTGCCCGCCGCGGCCATGTCCGCCGGGGCTGCACCTGCGGCGGGCGGCGAGCGGGACCCGGAGCGGGGCGGCGGCGGCTCGGAGGGGGCTCCCGGGGCTCCCCCCCGGCGGAAGAAGGCCCGGGCGAACTCGCTGCGCCGGGCGTTCAGCTGGCTCCGGGGCCGGCGGCGGCCGCCCAAGGACGGCAGCGGCTCGGGAGGGACGGAGGGACCAGGTGAGGAGCGGGCGGGGAGGTGGCCACGGTGGCACTTAAGGAGGGGTCACGGTGGTGGCCACAGTGGAGGTGGAAGTGGAGATTTCAGGGAGCTGCTCAAAGAGGTGTCGAGGTGGTTTTTCACCCCAAAATCCTGTCCCAGCCTTAGCCACGGTGGTGGCTAAGGAGGGGTCACCGGGCTGGCCACGGTGGTCTTGGTGTGGGGGAAAGCGTTGAGTGGGAGTGGGCAAGGAGGTGTTGGGGTGGTGTTCACAATAGTGGCCAAGGCAGTGGGCAAGGAGGGACAAGGTTGTGGCTGCGGAGGGCTCAGGGTGGAGGCTGAGGCGTTGTGGCAGCGGCCAAGGAGGAGTCACAGCAGTGGCCATGGAGGTGGTGAAGGAGAGGTCAAGGTGGTGGCTGAGGAGGTGTTACAGTGGAAGCCGAGGAGAGTCAGGCTGCTGACCGTGGAGGTGGCCAAAGAGGGGTCACCGTGGTGGCTGAACAGGAGTTGAGCTGGTGGCCGTGGATGTGGCTAAAGAGGGGGCACAGCAGGGGAAGGGGTGCTGGCCATGGTGGTGGCCAGGTGGGGTGGAGCTGCTGGCCGTGGTGGCAGCAGGGGAAGGAGGTGGCAGCGGTGGTGGCGGTGGCCACGGGGACCGTGGTGCCTTGGTGGCAGCAGGATGGATCCGGCAGTCCCTGGCGCAATCTCACCCGGCCCCGAGGGCTGGTGCTGGTTCACTGGGTAGGTTCTCCTGCGCTGAGTCAGAAGGTCACTGGGGCTGAGGGAAATCTGGAGGGATGCCAGCCGCTGCCACCTCCTCCTCCTCCTCCTGGGCAGGGTGTTTGTGTGCTCCAGGTGTGGCCCTTCCTGGCCCAGATATGGTCTCACCCCGGCCCGCTCGTGGCTGCATGGCCCAGTCACGTCCCTGCCACCTTGACCAGGACAATCCTGCAGGAGGAAGCTGCTCTGGGTCCCCTCTCTTGGCCATCCTGGGGCCCTGTTTTGGGGATCCAAGGGCTCAGCCAGCGAGCTTTGGCAGAGCGATGGGTGCTGGCTTGTCTGGTCATGCTCCTCTCCTCAGCGCTTTTTTGGCACTAGTAGATGTCCCAACAGGGAAGGTATCACCCCAAAAGCTTGTCCCACCCCACACTGCTGGGGACAGTGTCTGTGTCACACCCCTGCCCTCCCTGAGGGCACCTCTGGCAGGGATGTTTTGGCTCTTTTGCCAAGGGAGAGGCCTCTCCTGTGGCACCCGAGCGTAGCAGGATGCTGCCAGCTGGGACTTTCTTCCTCACTTTGCTCCAGGGAGTGAATTTCCAGGCATGCAAGCCTGCATGCTGCCTGGAGAAGCACACAGGGATCTGTGATAGGACAGGAGTGGCCATGGGAAGGGAAAAGAGGCTTGGGAAGAGCTGAGCTCTCTCCTGGGCCGATCCATCGGATGCTGCTGGTGGTTCCTTCCCAGCGCTCCGTGTGTGGACACCGCTGCCACAGCCCAGCACTGAAACCTGAGCAGAAAAAACGAGATGTGCCGGAGCATGTGATGTTCCCCTTCATGGCAGAAACGCCTCCAGCAGCTCTGCCAGCCCGTTTTTTCCATTTTTTTTTTCCCCCTGAAGTTGTACCGTTCACCAGCTAATCCTCAAAATGCCAAGTCACGGCCTGTCAGGGTCACAGCTTGGGGACCTCGCTGTGGCAGCTGTGCCAGCCGGGGCTGTGTCACTGCACTGCCACCCTGCTGTCCCGTCAGGAGAGCTGTCCTGAGCGCCCACAGCCCGTGCTGGTGACGGAGGAGCCGTTCAGTGCCCCAGCCTGGGGGACCCTTCCCCTCTGGGCTTTTCTTTCTCCAGCGCCGCCATCCCGTGCCACGGGAGGTGCCCCAAATTCTTCTCCCCCGCTGTGGTGGGAGAAGCAGCGCGGATGTGCCGCGGTTGCAGCTTGCCTGCGTGACTGAATCACCCTCCCCGTGCAGCTCCAGCACGGAGAGCACGCCAGGAACCCCTCCCTGCTCCAGCGCCTCCGGCTCCGCCGCGGCCGCTGCGTCCCCGGGACGCTGCCAGCGCACCGGCATCCATCCCCGTGGGATGGGGATAACGTTTCCCTGCGGGATGGGGGGGTCACGATGCCTCAGGATGCTGTGGGGAGGAAGGAGGGGTAGCCCCGGGTGTTATCCGGGGCTTGCAGCCGGCGGCATCGGCCGTGCCGCGCGCGGCTCTGACCTGCCCGGCGGCAGCGCTGGCCCCGCCGCGCACATCCAGCTGGGAATTTTTCCAAACATCAGCTGGGAGCTGTGGGAGGGGGAGTGGGGAGAGCTGCGGCAGGCTCTGAGCGCCCTCAGCTTCCCCTGTGTCCGAGTGGTGCTGGGGGATGCTGGAACGGGCCCGGAGCCCGTTCCCCATCACCCTGCTCATGGATTGCTCATGGATTTGGGACGGGGCATGCCTGACCGTCCTGGCGGTGGGGAGGGGGAGTAGGATGGCTCCAAAGGACGGGAGAGAGAGAATTCAGGGCTCATTCCTGAGCATCTGCCTGCTCCGCTGGCGAGGCCGGCATTGCTCAGCACTGAAATCACGGCAGAGGGAGGATGAGAGCATTTCCCCCTCGGATCAGTCCCCTGGGTCCCGTGGCTATCAGCAATCCCATCTCTGGCTGCCCAAACAGCTGAGCTGTGAGGAAAGGCTCCGGAATCCCACTCCTGGGCCAGCATCAGCCGCCTCCCCGGGGGACACCGGTGGCTCTGGGAGCGGGGGGTGGCTCCATCCCAGCTGGAATTGCATCCTCGGGATGCTCTGCCCTGTTGGGGTGGATGGGCCCTGCTGGCTGCACCTCGCCGTTCCAGCCGTGTTTATTTCCACAATAACCTTTGGAGGCAGAGGAGCGATGAAGGCCCGGGCTGGGAGCTGAGGCAGGGAGAGCAGCTGGGCTGTGCCAAGGGTCACACACAGAGCGAGGATTTGGGGTGCCCAGCTGTTGCCACTCCCTGGGCTGGAGTTCTGAGTGCAGAGATGTAAACACGGCTCTGGGATGAAGGATGAGCTGGTGCTGGGGTCCAGTGCTTTTAGTCTGTTTTTTTGGCTGCTGCCTTATCCGGCTTTCACAACATTCCTCTTAATTCCTTGATGAAGTAAAGGAATCGATGTTCCAGAAATATTAAATTAGGGTTGGCTTTTTTTTTTCCTCTTTTTAATTTTTTTTCCTTTTTGATGCCAGCTTAGTCCAGCAGCAATGATTTCCTGACTGGGGTGGGGGATAGTGATGTTAAAAATAAAGCTTTCAATGCTCACAGCTGCTTTGTAGCAGCAGCAAGTGCTTGTTGGGGCTGGGGATTTGTCATGTGCGGGGTGAGCAGAGGGTGGAGGGGCTGGGCTGTGGTGGGGATCGTGCTCAGTTCCTTCATGGAAAAGGTTTTTAAGCACTGGGAGGCGTTCTAGAAACAAATGGACGTGGCACTCAGTGCTCTGGGCTGGTTGACAAGGTGGGCTTGGATAACAGGTTGGCTTTGATGATCTTGGAGGGTTTTTCCAGCCTTAATAATTCCGTGATTCTGCGCTGGTGACATTTGATGCCACAGGGTGCATGTGAGCCCTCAAGGAAGTGTGGGGCTGAGCTGTGGAATCTCCCTGGACAATTATTTCCTCCATCCTCTGCTGCCACGCAGGGTCTGGTGTAAACACAGGGCTTGGGTTTAGCCCTGAGCTTGTCAGCTCAAAGGAGAGGGGAGAGGCGTGGGGATTGTTCCGTGCGTGTGTGGGAATGAGTTTGTTAATCTGCCAGAGGCACAGAGTGACACTTCAGAAAATGTGAGCAGCAGGAATCCCCTGGCTGGCCTGGCCTGGCAGCGGCGAACAAAGAGAGGTGTGTCTGCAACCACAGCTATTCCACCTGGAGACAACTGGAAGAATTACTCCTGAGAATAACGTTCCATAAGATCCGATAAAACTATTTCAGCGGGGTCATGTTTCCCCCGTGGAAGGGAGGTCTGGTTTCATAAGACAATATCATCATTGACTCTGACTCCGGCAGCGATGGGAACACAACCCGCTGGAAGGTGAAGAGCTGGGCAAGGATGAAGTGAAAAACCATTTCCCTGCCAAGCAGGAGCCGGAGCCTTGGGCTGGTCGTGCTGAGCATGGATAAAATCCACCTGACCCTGAGCAGGGCGCTGGGCTCCCTCCACCTCTGTGGGCTGGAGCTGGACTTGTCATCAGCAGAGCCGGCCTGGACTCCGGCTGGAGCAGGAAATCGTTTGAAACCCTTCTGGTTATGTATTTCTGTTAATGATTGGGGATCTCAAGTGGGGTTTTTGTGTTACCTTTGCCTCGCTGAGCTTTACTTCCCCGTGAAGGGAACAAGGGCTGAATTCCTTTCTCATTCAGGCAGCTCAGCTCCTGCTCTCTGCTTGCTGGGAGATGGGATCAGGTTTAGAAAACTCCAGAAGGAGTGAGTGAAACAGCAGGAGGGGTGGACAGAGCACCAGGAGGGACAGATGTGTCCCCTGTGACAGCACAGAGGGATCCCCATGCCTGCAGGCCGCTCTGACCAAGGGAATGTGTGACTCTGGGGAGATCAGATGTGCTTGGGGCAGTCACGCCGTGCTGACCAGATCTGTATCTCACGAACAGCTTCTCTGCTGCTCCAAGCTCTTATCAGAGTTCTCTCAGTGAATAAAACCAGGGATTTCTGGCCCGGAGAAGAGATTCTGCCTGGAATCAGCATCTCTGGCCCCCCAGCTCCCCATTCTCATGTGCTGGGGAGGCTGAGGATGCTTCCCCTCCTTCCCCTCCCCTCCTCTTCGGGCTGCACTGAGTTTCTAACACGGAGCAGGGAGTTGGGGTGCTCAGCTGTCCCCACTCCCCAGCCTCCCTGAGCCAGATTTCTGCTCACAGCAGCACCAACCAGGTCTGCATGCAGGATGAGAGCAGGCCTGCCCTCAGATCTCAGCGTGGTTTGCGCCCTGAAGCAGCAATGGGGCAGCTCTGTGGGGCTTCTGGAGCTCCCCGTGCTGCTCCCAGCCCCCCAAATCCATCAGGGACTGAACCACGAGGCCCAGGAGGAGCTGGAGCTCGGCTCCACGTGGCTGTGCGTTACCCCACCGCAGTTGTTGCAGCTCAGAGAAGCCACTCGGTATTTTTGGCAGGCGTGGGCTCGCGGGGTGCCCGGGGCCGGCTCCCTCCCGGAGCTCTGCCCCACATCCCGGGCCGAGCCCGGGGGCGGCGACGCCTCGGCTCCCCGAGCAGGTGCTGGCACAGAGGGCGTCGGTTGTGGGAGTGGAAGGGGAAGTGTCTCCCTGGATCTGGGGCAGGCTCCAGCCTCTCTGCTTCTCCCAGGGAGAGAAACGCAAGAGCTGCACCGGGAGGTTTGATCTGGGTGGCTGCGGAGGAGCCCCCCGGGGCACTGCAGAGGGGTCTGAGGAGGGTGTCCACATGTTTTGGGATGCTGGGAGGGGCTGGAGAGTGGGAGGAAGCCTTGTCCCAGCCTGGAGATGCCCCTGGCTGACCAGAGGAGAAATCACATCCCACAATCACTGGGCAGAGACCTCTGAACTGCTGCCCTTGTGACCATGGCCTGGTTTCATCCCCACTGCCCCAAGGTGGAAGGGCTGTCCTGTGAACGGGGCACAGCCAGGAGTGGAAAATGGGGAATATTTTCCCCCTGGATCCCCTCATCTCTTTAACAGCTCCCACAGCAGATGGGGCAGCAAACCCACGGGATCAGTCCCTGCCCAGCTGAGCGTGCCCTGGGCACCCAACCAAGCTGATGAGGAGCTGAACCTTCAATATTTCCATTACTGAGGAGAAGACTGAAGTCCAAAGATTAATTTGGTGCCGATCACCTTGGGAGGTCAGGACAAAGCTGCTGGTTGATCTTTAATTTTTTCCTTTTTTTCTTGCACCACCTCCCCGGTTTTGTGCCTTTCCCACAAAACCCTCCTTCCTATTTATCCCAGCCTTTGATGAATCACCTAAGGAACATAAACATTGCCAGCAGGAATTGCCCACCACTGCCTGCCTGGCTGACCCCTCCCTGCCCTCGCGGCATTTAATGTTCTAATTAAAAATCAGGAGGGAAAAGTGGCCTTGGGGAGGGGGCCGTGGAGGGGCTTGTGCGGGCAGCTCTTGGAGCAGCAATTCCCGTGGCCAGCAATTCCCTGGCCGCTCCTGGGGCCGGGAGAGGCCGAGGTGCGCCCGGAGAGGGCACGGGAAGGTGCCGGCAGTGTGAGCAACGCGCTCGTGACTCGCCCCAGAGGCAGGAGTGGCCGTGGGGAGGGCGGCAGGGGCTGCCACCCACGCCGGGCTGCGTGGGGCTGGCATGTGGGTGCTCGCCCTGACTTTGGGCACAGCGGCAGGACCCAGCCCCTGGCCTCGGGCGCTTTGCTCCAGCCTTGGTAGTCCTGTCCTAACCTCGGGCGGGCTGGGTGAGGTCTCCCCGTGCCCAAAACCCACCAAGGTGGGAGGGTTGTAGCGGCGGCTGCTGGAGCCGGGCACAGCCAGCAGCGGTGGTGGCAGCGTGGCGAACTCCAGGGAGGTGCGAGCACGGCTGGAGGCGAAATCCCTGCGCTGCTCTGGCAGCGCTCGGGGATGTTTGGCCACCGGGGCGTCTCCCTGAGCCCGCTCAGCCTCTCTGTATCACCCAGGCATCCCCGGCGGAGGGATGGGGCTGGGAGGGTGCAGTGCGATCCGCCGGGTGATCCCGCCAGGCCCCTCCTCTCTGCCCGTACCATTGGCTCCGGCGCGGCCGCCTGCGAGCGCTCCGCTCCGCCGGGGCCGGAGCGATGGGGACCGGCGGCTGAGAGCCGCGCTCTGCCGGGGCCGCGCCGGAGCCCGCTCGCTTCGGCCATGTAGCACCGCCGTGCCCTCCACCCGGCCGCGGTGGAGGCGGCAGCGGCCTCATGGGCAACGCGCACCGCAAGAGGAGCCCGGCGGGCACCAAGCCCGGCTCCTCGTGGCCCTTCGGCCGTGCCGGGAAGCCGAGGGCAGGTAGGAGCCGTGGGGCCGGCCGGGGGTCGCCGCGCGGGGACTCGGAAGGGGTCGCGCTGGGAAAAGTTCGCCGCTGGGCTGGGCAGGAGCGGGGGGTGAGGGGAGGCTTCGCTTTGCCCTCCGTGTGCTGGAGGGGCAGGATCAGCCCCCGAGCCCAGCGTGGGGCTGGGGGAGCCCCCCTGGCTGCAGGCAGGGCTGTGCCGGCGCGCCGGGGAGCAGCCGCGAGCTGGCCGCGCTATCGGGACGGGATCAGCTGAATTAGTTACTGATTTGTTTTTCCAAGTGGGATCCCAGCGCTGCCAGCGTCGCCTTCCTCCCCGGCCCCCCGCTCCCACCCCGTGCCTCGGTTTCTCTCGCTGTGCCGCGGGGAGCGGAGGATCCGGGAGTGTTTGCGGGGGCTGCTCCCTCGCCGCCCTCCCCTCGCTCTGCGCGTCTGTCTGTCCGTCCGTCCCCCTGTCCGCGCACCGATTCCCCCGCTGCTTTATGCTCCGTTTCCGTGGATGCCACTGGAAAGCCCAGCGGGAAGCGGGGGTCGAGATCAGGGAACGGGACAAAGAGCAGGGAAAGGGTCCCACGCGTGGAGCAGTGAACCCCGTGGGCTGCCTGGCGAGCTCCTTCCCCCAGAGCAGGGCGATGCCAGCTGGGAAGGTCTCTCGCAGTAGCATCGTTCCCATCGCGGGCTTGCTGACTCCCCCGCTGGTGTCATTAAACTGTCCCTGTGTCCCCAACCCGGCCTGAGGCAAGGAGGAGCCTTGGGAGGCCACTGGGAGAATCACAGGAGGAGGATTAGCAGGATCAAGGGGTAACTGGGGGGTTGTTCTTCCCCCAGCAGCTCTGGGGGATCCTTGGCCCTGCTGTCCCTCCTGCCCTGTTTCCCTTTACAGGCAGCAGCCACGCAGGTGTGAGAGCCCAGCAGTTCTCAGGGTAAGCAGGGCCTGGAGCCATCTCTGCACCACTCGGAGCAAAACCACCCCAGAGGTGGTGCCTGCGATGGGGACACCCCGCAGGTGCACAGGGAGAGGGTGCTGGAATGTCCTGGCTGAGAACATCCGCTCGGCGCCTGGGGAAACTGAGGCAGGAGGTCACACATCACCTGTGGCCATGCTGGGAGAGCATCTCCTTCAGTGCAGGCTCTCCACCACCCTCCTCTCCTCACCGGGTGGCTGCAGGCTCCTCTCTGGTTGTGCTCTCCATGCAGGAAGGGCCCGGTGCCATTGGCCAGGCTGGGCTGTGGCTGCAATCCCCGGCACATCCTCACCCTTTCCACGTGCCACTCCTGCCCAGACCTCCATCTCCTCTCCATCCCCTGCCAGCCTCGGGTGTCCAGGACCGTGCCACCCTTCCCCAGGGCTGCCTGGGAAAGCCCTGCTCCATCTTGGACGCCCTGGAATGGGCGGGATGTGGGACCGACACAGATCCCGGGAGGCGAGGGCTGGCTCTGGGGCCGAAGGCCGTGGGGTGGAAGGTGCTGAGAAAACATGGGGCGAGTTGTGTTTGTTCTCTGCGACGCCTCCATGGCAACGGCGCGGCGGCCACAAAGCCAAAGAATTTGCATTGTGTCGCTTCAGCGTTTCGGAGGGCGCAGCCGGGATCACCGGCTGGGGGCAGGGTGTGCCGGCACCCTCGGGGCGGCCCCGCCGCCGCTGCCGGGTCCCCCTGCGCGACCCTGGGCGCCTCTGATTTTGGGCTGGAGAATAATTGCATATGGCGGGCGGCCGGACCAGTGTCCCCAGTTCCTGCCTCTCTGGTGACTGGAAGATTAATTTGGCCCTGCCGTGCCCGGTGTTGGCGCGTCAGGTCCGGGCAGGCGCCGGCGGGTGGTTTTGTGCTTGTGCCATGTGTGCAGAGGTGTGGGCACGGCCTTTGGGCGCTGCGAGGACAGAGCAGGGGTCCCCAGGGTGGGCACAGCCGAGGGCTCCGAGGTGGCTCTGCCGCTGAGCCCACCCACTCTGCCCACCCGTGCCAAACCCGCGTACCCCGTGCCCACTTCCCCGTGCTAGAGCGGGGCCTGGCTCGCTCCGGGAGCATCCCCAGCTTCTCGTCGCCGGGCTCGTCCATACCGGGGAAGGTCCTTGAGCCCCAGGGAGACCGAAGCCTCTTATCGCCTCCTTATCGGGACTCCCCGCCGGGCCCTGCTGAGTCAGGGCGCAGGAACGTGGCCGCTGGCCAGGCTGCGCCCCGCGGAGTCAGCGGGGATGCGGCTGCGGCCGCCGCGGGGCTCTGGGTGCGGGGTCACCCGGCAGCCGCGTCCCCTCGCTGGCCTCTGGAGCGGCTCGCAGGGAAAATAATCATGGAATGGTTTGATTTGGAAGGGACTTTGAAGCTCATCGCGTTCCATGGGCAAGGACATCTTCCACTAGCCCAGGCTGCCCCAACCTGGCGTGGAACACTTCCAGGGATGGGACATCCGAATGCCCCAGGGGTGTCTGTGGCTGTGAACGTCCCCAGCAGCAGCAGCAGCCATGGAGCCCCTCGGCAGTCCCGGCTCCTGCGGGGCAGCTCCGGTGTGGGCTGAGCAGCTCTGAGCTCTCTCCTTTGCAGCCTCTCTCCGTGCCAGACCCACGCTGGGCCGGCTCCGCAAACACCCGGGGGGCGGATGAGAGCAGGGGCCGGTCCCGGCGGGGGACACGCCGAGATTTACACAGGCGCTTCCTCCAGGCACCGCCAGCCAGCATCCTGCTGCGTCCGGGACATCCGAGCCTTGCCGGTGCCCCCTCCTGCTCCCGGGGCAGGGGAGGAGGCGATCCGCGGCTGTCCCTGGCAGGCAGCAGCCGCAGCTCCCGGCTCTGACATGCCGTGCCGTGCCGGCTTGGCACGCTCCCGTCACCGAGAGGCAGGGATGGGACCTGCCCTGTGCCTCTGGGTTATCCCCCACCCCATCCTGGTGGCAGCACCTCTCCCTGATCCCACATCGCCGTGTCCATCTCCGTGGGAGGATCGGCACCTCCGCAGCGATTCCTTGGAAAAGCCCCGCGGGGCGGGAGCGGGGCTGGGTGCTGCTTGCAAGGACGGGGGATCCGTGCACGGAAAAAAACCTGCAACGTCTTGTCCTTAATCCGTCTGCCCGGTTTGCTCCTGCGTGGTGCCAGGTGCCTGCTGTGACAGGCAACGCCCCTGCCGTGGCAGGAGCGCCCGGCTGCCCTGCAAACCCCGCCGGGCGTGACGGGGACAGCCAGCCCCGAGCACCGTGGGAGCGGGAGACACCGAGGGAAGGGCAGCAGGGAGTGACAAAGCTCTGGAGAGTGGAAGGAGGAGGTGTTGGTGGCCCACCCCTGGTCATAGTGCCACCCGTGTCACCCTCTGCGGCCCCGTGTCGCTTTCGCTGTCCCGCCCTGCGCTCCCCAGCTGGGATGTTCCCGCCCGGATCCGGCTCCTGGCTCCTGGCTCCTGGCTGGGGAAGGTTGTTATTTACCTTCAAACCTGTTTGGTGGCTTCTCCGGCGCGGGGTGGGGACGTGGTGGGATGGAGGCTGGCTGGGCTGCTGCAGGGGCCGGGAACGAGGCACAGCCGGGCACTGGGGTGGTCCTGCCCCGGGACCCCCTCTGATCTGCTGCCAGCCCCTCGCCTGATCTGGGATAACTCAGGCGGCAGGAGACACTCTGTGTCACCTCAGGGCTGGCTGTGGGGCAAGTGTGGGACAGCAGCGAGGTCAGGGCCCGTTGCACAACCCCGAGTGCTCCTGTCAGGACAGCAGCCGTGGCTGGAGGCAACTGGAGCCACGGCTCTGCTCCAAGTGGGATTTCACCCTGCACCAGCTCCTTCTCCAGGGCCTGCTGGCTCACCGAGGTGAGACCAGGCAGCTTTCTGTGCTGTGATTTAGGGGAAGAAAAAAAAACAAAACATCCAAGTTTGTTTTCCCAGTTGAAATTAATTTTAGTTCAGCCTCTGCATGGGATCGTGTTTGAGAGCCGAGCCAGCAGCGTGGATGGGGCGGTGTTTATTTTCTTGGTGGAGATGTTTTCCTGGCTGGAGCAGCCCCCCAGGTGTGGCCGAGGGCAGGCTGGCAGCAGGGGCTGTGTGGCCAGAGCCACTGTCAATATTATTGTGCTCTTACCCTGCCTGGAGTGCTCAGGGTCCCCTGGCGTGTCCCAGGGCGTGGATCCTGTGCTGAGACAAGGATTTGGGGAACAGGTTGGTTGTCTTTAGGGGCTCCCAGACACCCTAAAGAGTTGAAGGTTGCAAAAGCAGCAGAGGGACAGGATGCTGGAGCAGAAGGGCTGGATAAGGTCCCTTCCAAACCAGAATATTCTGTGATACTGGAGCACAGCTCTGTCAAGGTCAATCCATGTCCTGACAGCTCCATGGAGCTCCCAGGAATGGGGTTCATGGTGCACCCCACTGGTGTTATCCATGCCCTTGGTGGCAGCTGGCAAGCAGAGCTGTCCCCAGGCCTGGATGGTGCTGGGAGGGACCCCCAGAGTGGTGGCACAGCACCAACCCCGTGGGGCAGGGGGGCTTCTCGCTGGCCAAGGCTGCATCGTGCTGAGAGCGGGACACAGGCGGGGTCCCCTGGGGACCTCGCAGCCCCTTCCCGCCCCCCTGGCGGCTCCCCCTCCTCCCCATTTTTCGGCGGTGACTCAGTGGCGGGCAGGGAGCTGCCGCTGCCGCCGCAGGACCCGCGGAGCAGGCAAGTCGGGGCAGTGCCGAGCAGGCAGAGATGGATGTTTGCAGCCGAGCCCGGCCAAACCTGCTGCTCGCAGGAGGCACAGGCCTGGCAAGGAGGGGGACAGGAGCTGGGGTTTTCTCCCCTGGTGCTCTCCAGGTGAAGAGCAGCAGAGTGAGAGCTGGGCCAGCACCGAGTTCTGTTTGCACATCGCGCTGGGTGGCCCTGGCCACGTTCCTGTGGAGTCTCAGCCCTTGTGGAGCCCTTCCCATTCCCGCTGTGGTACCTCAAGCCCCTCAGGCAGAGCTGAAGGCAGGGTGACTGGGGTTCCCTGTCCCTTCCTGTGCCTTGCTCCAGGGATGCTCTGCTCCCTCCGGACCATCCCTGGCGCTGGCAGCAGCAGGGACCAGCTCCGAGCCCATCCTTGAGAGGGTGCCTGTCTCCTTATCGGGGAGAATCCCGCTGCCACGTGTGGCCGAGGCACGTGTGTCAGCTGAGCCCGGAGGGCACGGGGTGATCCGGGATGCACCGCAATTAATGCACAGGGGCCGGGACACCGGCTTCAAGCGGGCGTGTCGCTACCGGCAGCGGCTGCAGCTGCAGCGGCTTCCCCAGCCCACCGGGACCTGCAGCCTCTGCTGCAGCATCGGGGCTCTCCCCCTCCTGGATCCCCCCCCGTTTCTAGCAGATTTCTCCGTGTGTTGACACAGCCGGGCTGAGGCTGGCTGGGTGAGGATGATGAGGTAGCGAAGGTCACAGGGAGTGGGAGAAGCGGAGGCTGCCACGAGGCTCCTCCGTGGCCGGGCAGCGTCGTGCCCTGGCTCAGCCCTGGATTATCTTTTGGGAGGTTGCAGCTTCTCCTCAGTGGTGTCACGCTGGAGAGGGACACGTCTCCATCAGTGTGGGATGTTCTCCAGGTCCTCTGTGTGGGCAGTGGGCCACAGGCAGGAAGGTGGAGCAGGGCCAGGCTGTCTGCCAGCACCTGGGAATGTCCCCAGCCCTGGAAGCAGCTTCCACCTGGGCTGCCACCAGCAGACCTGTGGGGCCCAAGCTCAGCTCTGCTGGGCCCTGCACCATCAGCACAGGAGGGGCTGTCTCCCTTTTCTGGGGGGCTCCTGGTGCCATGAAGGGGGCCCTGTTGCAGGCCCATCTCTGCGGGCAGAGCTGGGAGGCTGGACCCTTGCCTGTGGAGCTGGGAGCAGTGTCCCTGCCAGCTGCCACCGCCCGTGGCCCTTTCTGGGCTCATGACAGGCTGCCCAGAGCAGAGGGCAGTGCTCAGCTCAGCACGTGGCTGCGTGCTTTGTGCATCCTCAGCCCTTTAATTCTGTCCCTTTTCCACTTGTGCCACGGAAAGAGCTGGGGAACATCTGCCCACCACCACCAGCACCTTCTGGGGGAGCGTGTGGGCACAGGGCCCATCCTGCCCATGCTGGAGCAGGGGCTGGCTCAGGCACAGCCAGGGAGCTGCTGGTGTTTGGGGCCATGGCCATGTCGGAATTCCAGGGAAGAAATCCTCGCTGAGCCTGGAGCTGCCTGGCTGGGGACACAGAGATGCCCTTCACAAGGTCAAACTGTCCCTTGGGCTGCAGTCACTGCCTGGGGCCTGCTGGGACCCTGCTCTGGGTGAGCCCACGCTGCATCATGCCAGAACAAACCCTGGGCACAGCCCGTGGGGAGCTGCAGGGCAGGGGCAGAGATTTGGCACAAGGACATGGCTGCCTGCTGGGTAAACACTGGGCGCTGTTCACCTTTTGGGGTAAAACACCTGTAAATGGGGGGGATGGAGCTCCCACTGCCCTGGGAGCACCTCCATGGTGGGGACAGTGACCGGCAGTGCCAGGGCAGTGCCACTGTGTGACCACCTGGCATTTCTGCCCCTGCTTTCACCTGCCTCCACAGCAGCAGCTGGAGCTACTGGTTAGACTGGTCCCAGTCCTGGTTTTCCCCGGTGCTGCCAGCCCTTGTGACTGTGACGTAGCCCTGTCCCTAAGGACAAACACCCTTTGCCCCATCCTGGCAGGCTCCTGGAGGGCCACTGGGGACAGGCTGGCATGGGGGATGTGACCCTGTGCTGTGTCACAGCCAAGGTGCAAAATCCTCCCAGTTCCTCCCAGTTGGCCGCACTGTTGTGGAAGCGAGCGACTGGTTTGCAGCGCTGCTGTGCCCGGCAGGGTCCTGGGGAGTCCCAGGGGTCCGAGAGGGAGGAGCAGGGGAAATGCTGGCCCCGAGCCTGGAAGAACAGATCCCTGTGGTCTGTGCCGTGCGTGGGAGGAGGCGGGAGGGCCGGGGGGGAGCGAGCCGGGGGCCAGAGGAGGGGCCCCCTCTTTCCTTCTGCCGCGGTCGAGGAGCGCGGTGGGCGCAGCTGGGACTGTCCCCTCCTGCCTGGAATTGTCCCCTCCTGCCTGGGACTGTCCCCTCCTGCCTGGGACTGTCCCCTCCTGCCACCGCGCAGCCGTCCCCGGTTCAGGCTGCTCCCTGCTCGCAAGCAGCTGCGCCGGAGCGTCTTCGCCTGGCCGAGCATCCTCCCGCCCGTGCGGATGAGGACGGAGGGAGGGAGCCGGGGGCCGCCGGCATCCGCCCCGCCGGCACACACCGGGTGAGAGCAGCCTGGGCACAATAGGCTAAACCTCCTCGGGGGGCGGCGGAGCCCCCCCTTCCCTGGGGACCAGACCCTCTCCCCGGCCACCATGGTGGTTTTCATGGGCAGGAACCTCTCCTCGCTTCTGGCTTTCTTCAAGAAGAAGGGTGAGTGAGCAGCGGGCAGGGAGGGAGGCAGGGAGCAGAGCCTTGTCCTTACACAACCCCTGCCCGCCGGGACCCCCCGGCCCGGCCCGGGGTGCTCGCCCACCCGCAGCGGGCAGGGGGGCTGCCACCCCCGGGGGAGGGCAGGGAAGGTCACCGCAGCCCTGGCCTCTCCCGCCGCGAAGTTACCGGAATAAATCACTGCGCTCCTCTCCCCGCAAGGCAGCCCCGAGAGCGTTTGGGGGGGTGTCAGGCGAGGGGCTGCCGAAATCGGCGGGGGAAAAGGGAATTGGGAACGCGATGGTGGGGAGGGGCTGTGGGTGTTTTGTGTTCCCTGCAGGGATTTTGCAGCAGCACGGGGGATCCGTGTGGCAGCAGCCGCTGCGCCGGGCGGGCCGTGCCCCGGTGCCCGCTCCCAGCGGCGGTGCTGGCGGAGGCAGCGGCCGGCATGGCGGCAGGGCGGGAGGCTCCATTGTTCCAGGCCCGCTCCTTTGTGTGCTGGAGACAGAGCACGGCTGCCTCGCCACCTGCCTGGGCTGGCGCCGAGGGGAGCGGGGACACGGGGGGCACAGGGGACAAGGCGTGGTGTGTGCTGCTGCTGATGCCGAGCAGCAGGTGCCCGGGGCCCCGGGGTGCCGCCGCCAGCCACGAAGGTTTCCTGCGCTCGCCCTTCCCTTCCTCAAAATTATTATTTTTTTTTTTCCTGGGCAGGAAGAGTTTGAGGCTTCTCTCAAGCGTGTGGTAGGAGCAGGCAGGGCTGTGCCACGGTGCTGCAGTGCCCAGGCCGGGTGATGCCAGGGCTGGGTGATGCCAGGGTGGCCGTGGGCACTGCAGGGTGCTGGTGGTGGTTGTGGGGAGGGGGCTGCCAGGCACGGAGTGGAGGCTCCGTGCTGCCCCAGGCGTGGCAGATGGGGTGTTCAGCATCCGGCGGGGTTCGCAGCAGGGATTTGCGTCCTCTGGGATCTCTGCCGCTGGATGTGCCTCGGTTTCCCTCTTCTGTGCAGTTCCCAGCCTGCCTGGGCATGGGGGGAGTCCCTGCTCTTGGGGTGATGAGCAAGGTGTGGGAATGACGCAATGCTCCAAAGGGAAAATCATCCTCGATCCATCCACGTTTAATCCCCTCCTGTGCCGCCCCTTCCCTGCTCAGCTGCCCCCAGCCCCACACAATTCACCGCCTCGTTAGCTCCTAACGAAGGCGCTGGGGAAGGAGGGTGATTTCTCCCTCATCCCAGGGAGAAAACCAGCGGAGACATCCTGACTCCGGAATATCGAGCGGCCGGGCAGAGCCTGCAGGATGGGATTTCTCTCGGTGTTTCCAGCGCCCGGTTCGGAGCTGAGCGGCACAACGTCACCCCGGGGTGGCTGTCACCACCCGGCACTCGTCCCCCGTGGGTGGGGACGCAGTGGTGGCAGCGTGGCCGTGTCCCCCCGGCCCAGCTGACCCCGCTGTCCCCGCAGGCGCTGCCAAGGGCGAGGGCGAGAAGCGGCTGAGCGTGCAGTACACGGCGGGCGAGGAATGTCCCGACAACGTCTTCTTCCCCAGCACGCGGCCCCCGCACCTGGAGGAGCTGCACAGCCAGGCCCAGCAGGGGCTGAAGTCCTTGCAGCACCAGGGTAGGTGTCCCCAACCCCAGGGTGGCCTTGGGGACACGGTGGAAGGGCTGTCCCCAGCTCCTGGCTGGCTGGGCGGTGTGGGCGGTGCACGGGGCTGACCGGAGTCCAGTGCCGGTGGCTGGGTTGTGCAGGGGGCACTGCCAGCTGGGCAGCTGCTTCCTCCGGATCCCCTGGAGGGATTTATCTTCTGTCTTCCCTCTGCAGAGAAGCAGAAACAGACCAAAAGTGCCTGGGACCACGGGGACACCAGCAGCCTCCAGGTGAGCCCTGCCAAGTGGTGCTCCTGGGGGTGAGGGCACACTGGGTGGCTCTTCTGTCCTCTCTGGGTGGTGTTTGGGGGCAGACAGACAACCAGCCAAGGTGGCAGGACCATGTCCAGGGGGGTTGTGGGGCTGGAACTGGCCGTGTGTCCCCTGGTGTTGTCCCCTTTGCCCCATGACGAGCTCTTTTCCCCATCCTCAGCCTTGGCACAGCCTGCTCTGCCCTGTGGAGCTCTGCTGGGGCTCCCCCTGTGCCTGCATCCCTCTGTCCCCCTGTCCCTTCCCCACTGGTGCCCTCTGTGAGCCCTGACTGAGGAGGGGTGATGTGGTGGCACATGGGGACTCTTGGCCATATCCAGCCTGGTGCTTCTGCCCCTCCCCGGCTGCTGACGAGGAGAAACTCCCCCTCTTTTGGCCAAGCTGAGCTTTGGCAATCCCTGGGCTCTGACCCCGCTGCCAGTGCCTCATCCACCTGCTTGTGCTCAAGCTGCTGCTCTCGTTGGCTCTTTAACCCCTTGGGAGTGGGGGATTGGGAACACCAGTATGGGCAGTGAGGGGGCAGCGAGGTCAGGTTCACTGTGAAGTGTCTCATCCCAACCTCTGCCTGTGCCAGGGGTGCTTTGGAGGGATGGGGACCCTGGGAGCCGTGTCCAGCATGGGGCTGTGTCCAGGGGGTGCTGGGGATCCTCCCTGTCCCTGTCCCACGCCCCTCTCCCAGCCATGGCAGCCCTCCAGCCCTGGGCTCCGGGGCACAGCCGGGCTGGGAACATCCACGGAGTCATTTTGAGCTTGGCACGGGGGCGAGGCTGGCAGCTCCTTCGGGTGCTCCTTGCAGGCACCAGCCCCGTCTCTCCCGCTCTCCGGGGGGCTGCAGAGCCACGCAGGGTCCCAGGGGCTGCTCCCAGCCCTGCTCCTGGTGGGAGGACTCTGGATGCCGGCGTGGCTGACTCAGCCTTTGGCCCTCGGAAGAGCTTTTGTCTCGGCTGCAGAGTCAGTTTGCGGCGGGGAAGGGGCCTGGCCGGGGCCGGGGCAGCTCCGTCCCCTCAGCCCGGGCTGAGCTCCCCTGTGTCCCCACAGTCCTGTGCATCCTCGGAGGATGACAGCCTGTCCTTCCGGACCCAGGCAGCCTCCTGTGCCACGGACAGCACCTCTGAGGATGCCCTCTCCATCCGCTCCGAGATGATCCAGCGCAAAGGTACCCGGCTGGGGCTGTGGGATGGGGGCTGGCCAGGGGGGTTGGGGAGTGTGGCAGGGAGCTGGGCTCTGCCTCGGTGTGGCCACGAGCCAGCACAGGGATTTGGGGGCCCTTGGGAGAGATGGGAGCAGCTCTGGCTGAGTCAGAGAGAGTATTTGGGCTGGGTTAGGCGGATGGACAGACAGACACTGTCTCCTCCCTGCTCAGACTGTTTGGTTGGTGCCTCTCTGGGCTGTTCCAGTGCCTGAGCCTGGCGTATCCCAGAGCAGCTCTGGCAGTGGGAAGTGCTGGGGACACTGGGGACACCCTGGCCGGGGCCCCCCTCACACCAGCTAGACCCTCTCACATCTCTTGTAGGTTCCACCTTCCGACCACACGACTCCTTTCCCAAATCCTCAGAGAGGGCTGGCAAGAAGAGGAAGGAGAGGAGGACAACAGTGCTGGGCATCCCCCAGCACGTCCACAAGGAGCTGGGTAAGCTTTGGGGACAAGGGGCGGTTTTTAGGATCTGTTTGCCTTGCCTTGGGATCACGCTGAGATCATCTCTCCCTGCTCCCAGGTCTCAGGAACAGCCACGGGGCCAAGGGTCATCCCGAGGCGGACGGGCGAGGGCCAGCGGGCCATGGGGACAGCCAGGCAGGGCAGCCCCTGCTGAACGGGGGGCAGGTGTCCGGCGATGCCGTCCGCATCCCCACCATCGATGGGAAGCCGCAGCCTCTGCCCGGGGCCGGCGGCGCCCGCGTCTGCCTGGGAGTGCTGGAGGAGGCCGATGCAGCCCTGCAGAAGCACATCAACAGGGTTTACTACGACGACAGCTTGGTGGGGAGGAAGACAGCGGCCAAGCTGTCACCCATGGTCAGGCCGAAGTCGCTGGCCGTGCCGGGCATGACCACCTACGCCAACCCCCCGGAGGTGCTGGTCGGCCCCGTCATGTCCATCTCGCCCCAGGGCACCTACATGTCCAAGATCATCCCCAACGCCATCCTGCCGCCCATGGTGGACGTGGTGGCCCTGACGAGCAGCAGCGTGCGGACGCTGAGCCGCTGCAGCCTCGTGTCGTCCAGCCCGGCCTCGGTGCGCTCCCTGTCCCGCTTCTCGGAGCGCGGCCCCCGCAGCCGCGAGCCCTCCTCCTCCAGCGACAACTGGAGCCACTCGCAGTCCACGGAGACCATCGTCTCCAACAGCTCCACCATCTCCTCCCACGGCGGCTGCGACCACCGGCAGCCTGAGGCGGGGCCGCACGGCGAGGCGGACGCGGCGGCTCGCTCCGACGCCGACCAGATCAGCATCTACAGCTCCACCAGCTTCGCCAGCTCCTGCTCCAAGCCCGCTGCCGGCCTCGCTCCTGCGGCCCCCGGGCTCCTGGCCGTGGGCAGTGGCCGTGCATCCCCTGCCTACAGCACGAGCAGCAAGGGGGAGGGCTCGGACACGGCCAGCCTGGCCAGCGAGCGCTCCTCCACCCGCAGCGTGTCCCTCAGGAAGATGAAGAAGCCCCCGGCCCCTCCCCGCAGGACCTACTCGCTGCACCAGAAGGCAGACGGGGAGCCCAAGGTGCTGGGGCTGCCCCCCAGGCCCGAGCGGCGGCCCCAGCGGGAGAGCAGCGCGCCCTGGTCCCCGCGCCCCGAGCCCTTCAGCCCCACGGGCGAGGATGAGGTGTTCTCCCCATCGCTGAGCGAGACCAGCAGCCTCCGCTCCGAGAGCCTGGCGGGCGCCAGCTCCCCCGAGGCCCCTCGGGGCCGCCCCGGCGTGACGGTGGTGCTGAGGGAGCCCCAAGCTCAGGCTAAGTGGAGCTGTCCCGATGGGTCTGACCGCACCATGTCCCCTTCCAGCGGCTACTCCAGCCAGAGCGGGACGCCCACACTGCCCACCAAGGGGTTGGGACCGCCAGCTGTGTCCCCGGGCAAGTCTCAGCCCCAGAAGCCGGACCGGGTCTGCTCCCTGCAGTCGCCTGCGCTCTCCGTGTCCTCCTCCCTCACCTCCATCTCCTCCTCGGCCTCGGACCCGACGCCCCCCGAGGCGCTGACCGGTCGCTCAGACCGGTTCATCATCCCGCCGCACCCCAAGGTTCCCGCTCCCTTCTCCCCGCCACCCACCAAGCCCCAGCAGCCCGCGGCCCCCGCCGGCCCCCTCCATCCCTCACAAACCCCCCCAGCGCCCAGCACTGCCGGCCAGGAGCCCTCGGCCAAGCTCAACGGCAAGTCCCCACCGCCGTCACCGCCGCCTGCCTACCACCCGCCTCCCCCGCCGGCCAAGAAGGTGGAGGGGAGCCCCCAAACCGGCAGCGAGACCCCCGCCGACACCGCCTGGCCCCCGCCACCGCCGCCGACCCCCGAGGTGCACGACCTGTCCATGGCAGACTTCCCCCCTCCGGATGAATCCTATCTCTCCAGCCTGCCCGATCCCACCTCGGCCACGGTGGATGGGCAGACGGCAACACCGAGCTCGGGGGCTGCTTCTTCATCATCTCAGCAGCAAGAGCCACCCACTGGGGTTCCACAGGCTCCGCGCCCCGCTGAGCCCCTTCCCACGGCCTCCGTGCCCCCACCACCACCGCCTCTCCCGCCACCCTCGGCTCTGGCCCTGCCGCCCCAAATCAGCCTTAAGAAGGCGGCCAATGGCCCCCGGGTGGAGGCCAAGAAGGAGCCGGTGTCGAGGAGCAAGAGCGGCCCCGCGGCCAAGGAGGACGCCAGCCTGCCCATCGTCACCCCCTCGCTGCTGCAGATGGTGAGGCTGCGCTCCGTCAGCGTGGAGCCACCGGCCGGAGCCACGGCCGGAGCGGGGCCCGAGGAGCGCCCGGCCCCCCAGAAACCCGTCCGGCGCTCCCTGTCCACGCGGCAGCCGCCTCCTGCCCAAGACTCGGTGCCTTCCAAGCAGCTCCACCACGCCGTGCACCTCAAGGCCGCCGCCTTGGCCTCCGGAGAGGCCGCGGAGAAGCCGCCGGGCGGCCGAGCGGCACGGCCCGGCCCCGAGGGGCCCCCTGGGGATGGGCAGCTGTCCCCCAGGAACAAATCGCCCGCCTCCACCGCCAGCTTCATCTTCGCCAAGAGCTCCAGGAAGCTGGTGATCGAGACGGCCTCGTCCCCCGAGGCACAGGCCGACCTGAAGAGGAACTTGGTGGCCGAGCTGATGAATTTTTCGGGGCAGCGCTCGGCAGCCCCGGCTGCTGCTGCCACGCAGGGCCCCGGGAAGGCACAAGCCCAGCGGAAACCCGGCAAGATCCCCCCTCCGGTAGCCAAGAAGCCTTCGCTTGGCTCGGGGCCGGCTCCTTCCCCGAAGGCACCGGGGGCAGAGGCGTTGGGCTCCCCGATGCTGGACGGGGATGCCAAGGTGGAGGAGAGCAGGACTAAGAGCGAGCCGGCGGGGACGGAGGGCAGGAACGGCACAGAGCCGCCGGCTCAGAGCCTCCCTGCACAAGGTACGTGGGGTGGGAACCACGGGATGATGCTGCTGGAGGTTCAGCCTCGCTGCTCAGCATCCTGAGCTGTACATTCCCAAGTGAGAAATTCCCAAGCTGGACACCCAGCACGGCTGCTGGGCTGTGTTCCAGCTGGGAGGCACTGGGACAGCAGGGACAGAGCCTGGTAGGGCGGAGGGAAGCTGGGATTCGGGATGGCTGATGGGCTCTTTCCTCCTGCTTTGCAGACAAACGGGGAGAGACGGCCTGAAGGACGACACTGCAGGACTGAAGCCCCCACGGACAGGAATCCAAATCTCTCAGGGACCTGGGCAGGTCAACGGACGAGTGTGGAACTGGCAACTAACTTAACACAGGAAGCAAACAGCCTTAGCCTCCACGGCCTTGATAATATTTATGCAAAAATGGTGTTGGTTTCACTTTCCTAAGTACTACAGCTTTATTTTGCTTTTTTTTTTTTTTTTACTGGACTCGAGGCCCGTGCCCAGAGCCAGCACCTCCTCCCTGCCAAGCTGATGCTTGGTGTGGGTGTGTGGAGCTGAGCAGCCACACCCAGAGGAGTTTGGGGGCCGAAGACACCGGAGCTGGAGCCACCACTGCCGGCCAGATAGGCCCACGAGGAATGGAAGCACTTTGGACAAGGGAATGGGAAGGCTTTGGCCACGACAGCACCTGGGGGATGCAAACGGGAACAGGAGGGGATGGAGGTGCTGGTTGGGAAAGGATCAGGGCTTTGGCTCTTGATGGAAAGGCAAGAGGGGCTTGTGGCCAGCACTGGCTCCGGCCACTCGCCACTGCCTGGCAAGAGGAAAGGCCTGGCTGCCCCTCGAGCTGGCCCTGGGCTCTGGGGTAGAGCCTTGATTCTGTTTCTGTAAACTCGGGTCACATTTTGATTTCTTTGATTGTAAAAACAAAAAACCAAAACAAAAACCAAACAAAGCAACAAACCCAACCAAACCAAACCAAAAGCAACTGACCCTCTGCCGCCGAGTAGCTGCTCAGAGCTCTGTACCTGGCTGGTAAAAATGATGACCGAAGCTTGCTGCCTCCTGTTCTTCCTGGTTTATGGTTGCAGCTCCCTTGTGGTGGTGCTGAGCTCCAGGGACACCCTTGGGCTGGCTCCCAGCACCACTGCCCAGTAAAACTCTAGAGCAGGGCTGGCTGCCAGCTCCCCTGGACAGATGGGCACAGCCACGTGCAGTCAGCTCCATGTTTTATTGGGTTTTATGACAGACAGATGGTTCCCGAATCAGTGTTTAAGGCCCACACCCCCCACGGGCTCAGGACAGCCCCACAGGTGCTGCCTGGGCTCCTGGCCAAAGAGCAGCACCAGTGGCCACAGCGCTGGGTGGGCTGGGGGTGGAGCAGGGGCCTGCCGGGCTGTCCCCAGCTCTGGTAGCAGCAACACAAGGTTGGAGAAGCAGCTTTTCCCTTCTGCCCTCATCACAGCACCCACACATGCCACCCCAGCGGGCAGGGAGTCCAGTCAGTGGCACAGCTGGCCCCAAGGCCGTGGGGATGAGCCACATGAGTCCCTGGGGTGTGGTGGCACCTCCAGTCCCCAGAGGCCCAGGGGGGTGCTGGAGGCAGCTCCCGGGGTGAGAGGCTGAAAGTTCAGTCCCAGAGCCCCCAGGGCTGAGCCCCCCGAATCGGGGCACTGGTGGGGAGATGTCTGGGAGGAGCCTGGCTGAGGTGCAGGAGTCAGGCAGGAGGCACCAGAGCAGCCCTGGCACTTGTTAGCTGATGCTGCCGCCCCTCAGGCTTTTACAGGAGACAGTCCCCAGCTTGGTCAGGAAGTTTCTGTCCTTCCACTGAGCAACACAATCCTCGGAGATGTGGAAATCAGCCTGGGGAGCAGATCAGGGAGCAGGGTCAGCACTGGGAAGGTTCATCTCCTCCACAGCTCTGCTGCCAGTAACACCAAGGGGGCAAACACCCCATTTGGGGTCACGTAGAGGTGGGGACAGCATGGCCCTGCTGCATGGAGCTCCAGCTACTCCCAGCTGTTCCCAGGCCTCACCTGCAGCTTCTCAAAGACCTTTTTCTTGGGCTTGAGCTCCTCGTCGGGCTCCCCAGCCTCGTAGCCCTCCACGTAGATGCGCTCCCCGGCACAGCACCCGGCTGGGGGGTCCAGGGGCTCCACTTGACGGGGCTCCCCCACGCTAAGGAAAGGTGTGGAGACACCAGAGTCACCCCAAGGTGCTGCCCAGCTGCCCCTCAGCACCCTGAGGCAGGAGGGGTGCT
>QUSF01000206.1:42951-96430 GCA_003676055.1 Chloebia gouldiae | reverse complement strand
CCCCGTTCTCGGACCCCAACCCCGCCGCATCCCCCCGGTACCCGCACTCCATCCTGCCCCCGCCTCGGTCGCGGTCCCGATCCATCCTCAGCCAACCCTCCCAGCCCCAATTCCTCCGCCCGACCCCGACACAGCCCCGCTGGTCCCTGACACCCCTCCCCGGTGCCGCCGCTCTCCCCGCGGCCCAGCCCCGCGTCCATCCGCCTCCCGGTACCTGCAGGTTCCTCGTGATGAGCTGGTACTTCTCCTGCGGGCCGGGCGCGGGGTCCATGGCGGCGGCTGCAGGGCAGGACACACTGTTACCAGCGCTCCGGTTCCCCCAGTTCCCCCCGGTTCCCCCCGGTTCTCCCAGTCCCACCGACCCGCCCCGGGTTGCATCAGCCCCACTCGGCGCTCCGCTGCCACACCTGAGCCTGCCGAGCGCCGAGCTGCCGATGCAAGGAGCGGGAGGAAGGAAGGGGCGCGCTCCTCCAATCAGAGAGCGCCCCGCGCGGCGAGCAGCCCGCGCTCCGCCAATCAGAGGGCGCCTCACGGCCGCGGGGGCGTGGCCTTGGCGCCGTTAAGATGGCGGCGGGTGAGCGCTTTCCCGCCAGGCCCGGCCGGGCCGCGGCCGCTGCTTTGCCTCGGCGCAACTCAGTTCTCCCTCGTTTATTCCGCGGCGGTTTTACCCCTTTTTTTTCCCGCGGCTCGCGGAGCTCCCCGTGTTGGGGTGGGCCGGGCGGAAGAGCCGCGGGCGGGGCGGGCTGGGCCCCGCCTTGGGGCGGTGCCGTTGAGGCGCCGGTTGGGCGGTGCTCGCTGAGGGACGGGCGAGTCCCTGACGGCGTGAGCGGGGCCTTATCGCCTCCTGAGGGTTTTATCTGCGCAGGGAAAGGCTCCAGGGTGAGCCAAGTGCGGGATTTTGGTGCGTGAAAGGGCTCTGAGAAAGCTGGGAAGGGACGTGGGATAAGGGCCCCGGGGGACAGGATACATTGGGAAAAATTCCTTTCTGTGAGGTCTTGGCACAGATTACTCAAAGAAGTTGATGCCTTGTAAAGGCTGACCAAAAAGAGGCTAGGCAGAGTTAAAGAATAAAATTTATTAAAAGGTCCCAATGGATCCACCTTGGGCAGCACACGCCAGTGCTCCACCCAAGATGAAGGATTTTGTATGTCTCAATGACTTAATTCCCTGACAGGGTTCCTATTCCTTTGCTCAGTTTTTCCCAACCCCAATTTTTTTTTTTAATGTGTTTATTTGTATCTCTGAAGGGTGGAAGTGGAGCCTGAGATACTTGCAGGTTTTATTTAACGCCCTCAGGTGTGTTCTGCAGTTTAAGGCTGTGATTTGGGATTCCTGGGGTCTGCTGTGGGGGGCTGGCAGTTTGCGAGGAGAGGGCACAGCCTGAGGGGATTTCCAGTCATTGGGGTTTCCACTGCTTAAGGGAACACTCAGGAATGAAGGATTGGTTGGCACCTAAAACAGTCAAGAACAGAGTGATGGCTTTGCTAAATTCCAGCATTTTGGCTGAGCTGCTTTCACTGAGGCTGTTGCTTTTGCTGGCAGGTTGGAGCTGACTCCTGCTGATTCCTCCTCTGGAAGGGCTGATCAAAGGCCAGCAGCAGCAGATGAGCCTGTAGAGCTGGAAGCAGAGCTGCAGGGAGCCATGGCAGACAGCTGCCCTCCTTCCCCCGGGCTCGCTCAGGGATTCAGGCAGGAGCCAGCCCCCAGGGCCAAGAGGCTCTCGGATTCCACGGCGCAGGTGCAAGCCCTGCAGTCAGCTAAGAAAGCCTGTGTGCTGAGCCGGGACTGCAGCACTCCAAATCCAGCAGGGAATGCTCTCTTCCCTTCCCCAGGCTCTGGCTGCTCCCTTTTCCTGGATGAGAGTGGGCAGGATGAGCCCGGGGCCAGTTTTTCCCTGTCCAAATACGACGACGTGGCCATTTCCCTGGACATCAGCCGCTGCTTCGACGACAGCGAGCTGGACGACTCCCTGCTGGAGCTGTCAGGCAGCGAGAAAGGGAATTCTCCCTTTGATTACACCGAGGAAGAGATCCAGGAGATCTTGGCAGATGATTCCCTGGAAGCTGAGCAGCAGCAGCACCTCGCTGGTGAAAGCCACCTGAGCCAAAGTGAGAGTGGAAAGAGTGAGCAGGCCGACAGCAGCGGCTTCACCGCGGGCTCAGTGCACAGCGAGGCGGCCTCGGGGCTCACAGAGGAAGCAAAGGAACCCCAGGAGAGTCCCTCAAGCAGCTCTGGGGGTGGTGGTGGCTTTTTGAGTGGCAGTGCTGCTCTGGATGGCACGCAGAGGCTGCAGCAGGAGCTGGACCTCGACCTGCAGGAGCTGCTGAGCCTGAGCCCGTTCGCCGCCGCCTGCGCCGGTGAGGCTCTGGAGGAAAACAACCTGGAAAGAGAAGCTTTGGATGCCATGATAGATGATTGCCTGGGATATTCCACAGCTGCTGGGAGCTGCGTTCCTGAAAAGCCCTCAGAAAGGGTGATGCCTAAAGGCCAGGAAAGCCTGGCTCAGGATGGCCTGGGAAAATCCGTGCCCTCATCCGGCCTTCCCTGTGGCACAGCAGATGAGAGTCCAGCATCTGTGTTGCCACCCAAGAAAGAACTTCCCAAGAAAGCAACAGCGAGCTGTTTGTCAAAGAAATCAGGCTCTCCAGAGGATGCTGAAGGGGAATCCACAGGAGCTGAGCAGCCACCAGGCAGCACTGAAGTAAACTCACACCTTCATTCTTAGAAATTGAATGTTTTTAATCCCATCCCTTTGGATTTGTCCATGTGCACACAAGTGCTGTGTTTATACAGTAGAGGTTTTGCAAGTGGATTTTTTATAAAAGTCTATAAGCAAAACTTACATGGAAAAGTTTTATTACATGTTAATCCCCTTTTTCCTTCCCTTTCCAGTTAAGGGACACAGCTGTAGGCCAGAGTGGGCAGGAAGAGCCACCACCACCCAGTGGGAAGAAAAGTGCCAAAGTAATTCCTGTCCCACAGGAGGAGGAAGAAAGGTAATTTCTTAGGAAATTTGCACTTCAAAAACCATCCCAGCTGTTTCCTCCACCACTTTGTTGGCCGTGTGTTGCTGGGTTTATTTCTATTTTTAAATTAAGTTGCACCGAAATAGCGGGGAAACAATAAATACTTCACCCTGTAAGATACTGAAAGAGAGGAAAGAACATCGGGAAATGGGAAAGGAGGTGGGTCAGGCAGTTTTGGGCCGTGGAGGAGGGGATGTTTGTGCCTCCCTGGCTCTGGCTGCTCCTCCCGGAGCCGTTCCCTGCAGGTGGCAGCAGCAGAGCGGGTCGGGATGTTGCTCCTGCTCTTCCCCGCTCCTGGAGGCGGCACATCGGGGCTTCCCTCCTCATTCTGGGCGTTGCTGTTGAGTGAAAAAGAGATTTCTCTGCTTCTGAGAGCTCCCTGCGGGTTCCCGTTGTGCTCAGCAGGGCAGTGACCGGCTGGGTGGCTCAGCTGCTTTGCTCTCGGCGTGGTTGATCTTTGGCAGCTTTACTCAAATAAATACTTTCATTTTTTCCATCCCAGAACGGTGCTACAAGAATGTCACATCCACCATAGTTCTGCAGGGCTCTTTGCCCTCTCTGTCAACTGTAACCTTATTTAAGAAATAACCTTTAAAAAAACCCAGAAAAAAAACCCTAAATTTATTATTTTCCAGGCCAAAACAACGGAGCAGCATTTCAGAAGCACAGCCTGAGCGAAAGAGACGTTTCTGTCCAGGCTGTGCCAATCCAAGTGAGGAAAGGTGTGGCTACTACCTCAGGTAACCCCCAGGTGGGATGGGATGAGGCTGGTGGGGAGGGGAAAATTGATCTCCTGGGCTGGATTTGAATTCTTTGTTTGGAGTGTGTTTGTCTTCAGAGGGGAATAAAAAGTGCCTGTGACACTTTTTGTACACTGCCACACACAAAATTCTTGGAATCAGCCTGGCTCCAGGGCTGGCTCAGAGTTCTACAGATACCTGGGAAATGTTGTGAAGGTGTGGAAAATCAGGAATGGTACCAAAGCAGGTTTGTATTCCCTGGGAAAAGCAGAGCTGAGCTCTGCCTTGTTCTCTTGGGGATTAACTTGGTCTTGTCAGTTCACAAGTACCCCAGAATCATCAAAATTGGAAAACACCTCCAAGAACATAAAGTTCCCACCTTATCACCAGCTCAGAGCACCGAGTGCCACCTCCAGGACTCCTTCACCTCCCTGGAACCTGGGAACTCACACTGAGGGAGTCTTGAGCTCAGGTGCTGAGATTTGGACTCACACTGAGGGAATCTTGAGCTCAAGTGCTGAGATTTGGACTCAGACTGGGGAATTGAGCTCAAGTGTTGCGATTTAGACTCAGACTGGGGGAATCTTGAGCTCAAGTGCTGAGATTTGGACTCAGACTGGGGGAATCTTGAGCTCAAGTGCTGAAATTTGGGGTTATTTTTGACACCTTCTCTGTGTTGCCTCAGTGGTGTCATCCAAGAGCCAGTGACTGTGGGGGTGTGGAAAGGAAGGTGTTGCAAAGAAGTTTGGATTTCAGCTCATGGGGGGCGGGGGTGGTGCCAGATCTTTTCTGAGAGTCTAATGTAGTTTGGATTTTAAAAACAATGACTCCCCCCTGGTAAGATCTCCCCAGATTCTCAGTACTAATCTCAGGGGACTGTCTCGAGGGATATTATTACTACAACACTCACAGGAGAATGTACATCCCATATTTTAACAGTTATGAGTAGAAATTAAAAAAAAAAAAAAACAAACAAAAAAAACCAAAAACACAGGGAGAGGATTTTCCAGGTGCCTTTTGTCCTTTGTGGTCACCAGAAACTGAGGCCTTGTGAAACCTGACCTGGACAGAGCTAAAGAATAAAGTAGGGATTTATTAAAGGCCTCAATGGCACTTTGGGCAGCACAAGAGCCCAGCCAGGGCTACAGCCAAGATGAACCAAAATAGACACAAAATGGACACCCAGTCACAGGATCTCTCACTTTTATTATAAGTTCTGCTCCATTTGCATATTGGAGTTAATTATCCAATTATAGCATTAGGTTATGCAGTCCCATCCTGCTTGTTTTTCTCTCTTTAGCCCACGTTGTTTCTCGTGGGCCTGAAATTTGGATCATTTGTCCTTTGTCCCCAGCTGGAGCAGGAATTGTTTTGTCTCATGCTCTGTGAAAAGAGCTCACCATCCCCTCATATGAAGCCCAGAAGTGCACACTAAAGCAGCACAGAGTCTGAAAAACAGAAAACCAAAAACCTGAGGCGTCAGACTGGGATGTTCTGAGAGGCAAAATATTCTGGTAGCTTCCAGCCAGGGCTGCCTGTGGTTATTTGGGTGCAATAATTGCCATTTCTTGCGAGGCACAAGAAGCTGACAGTTGTGTGTGTGTGGAGCCTGCACTTAGGCAGGCAGCAGGAACAGCTGCATCGCCACAGGGCTGCTTCCAGAGGATGAATCCAGCATAAGCAATGCAGAGGGGACATGCAGGGAGAGCTAAAATGGCCTGTTTTCTCTTGCTTTCCAAATTAAAAATGCAAGACGTATGTCGTGAGTCACAAAAAATCAGGCGAGGAGCTCTAAACGAGCGAGGCTGCCGAGTGAAATCGAGCTCTCTTTTGCTGAGGGGAGAACATTGTGCTGCACACAATTTGATTTTCTTATTAGTGCAAACCTTTCTTCTTGCAAATAGCTGTAGGCTTGGAATTGAGCCCGACAGACAGCGTGGGCCGTGCCACTTGTCCCAGGTGAGGAACTCCTGGGTGCTGTGCCCCATCTGCACCTGGAGCTGCAGAGGTGTCCTGGCTGTGGCATCTGCATAGGAAATGCTGAGTGATCCCAAGGAATTCAGGAAGGAAAATCAGCAGCTTTAGAGCCAGCAAGGGAATTCCTTCTGGGTAGCAGTAACTAATATATTGCTGCTACAAATCTTCAGCTCTGTTTTGAGATGCAAATCTCCTGGCATTTGTCTCAGGGTAATGTTTGCTTTGCTATCCCATCTTTTACGTAATCTGTCTGTTCTTCCTTGGATCCTGGCTCTTGCTGCTGTGCTGGCTGAGGGAATTCCAAGCTGGCTACAGGAGAGATTTTGTCTTTTCCCTCATCTGCACTTGCAGGAAACAGAATCTTCATATATATAAATACAACTTCCATATATATCAAATCAATTTTTCATAGATGCATCTTTTATACCTGCATATATCTCATACCTATTCTTATATTGGGTGATTGAGTGCTAAAAGTCACACTGAATAGTTGGAAAAAAAAATCCTTTTATATTCAGAATAAACTTCTGACATTGAGTCATCTCCAGTGTGTTGGGAGACAACCCCGTGGCTCAACTTGTGCTTCCTCTCATTCTGCTTTCTAGATGCTGTTAAATCCTAATATATTCATTTATTTGCAGCTTCCCCTAAGAATTTAAATGCTGCTGAGGCTGTGCTGGAGCAGATGTAAAAATGAGCTGTGATTTGAGCATCTGCTTGGCAATGGGGGGCTGATAATTGACCACACAAGATTTCTGCCAGCTGACCAATTGTCAGCGTTTGCACTTTGTTATTGTCCTTTATCCAGCAGTAAATGGAATTATTTCCTTCCTGATGAGATCCTCCTTGGCAATTCTGGGGCTGGATGAGCTGCACAAATAATGAGGCTCCTCAAACTCTGTTATTTGGAGCAGAATCACAGAATGGGTTGGGTTGGAAGGGACCTTAGAGATGATCCTGTTCCACCCCCTGCCATGAGCAGGGAACCTTCCAGTGCTCCAGGCACCTCTGGGAAGCTGAGCTGGCTCCTCTCTGACCTCCACTGATTTTTTTTTTCCCAACCAGGACTCCATCAGGAGCTCTCCTTCAAGGCTTGGTGTGCTTGCTAGAGGTTTTTGATTCTTCCAAAAATTTCATCAGACTTCTCACAACCTGGCAGAAACCTGATAAATTATTTCCTTGGCTCTCCCTGGAATCAAAGGGAGTGGAGAAGGAAATACTTTATAAAGAGGCACAAATCATCTGGTTTTACTGTAATAACAAAGATCAATATCTTAAAAAAAACAGACAGTGTGTTTAAGGTGATGGAAAGGGAGAGCAGTGTCAGGGAACAGATGGAGAAACGAATCTGTGAAATACAAATGAACTCTTTGCTAGCAGACTCTGCCTTGAAGACTCTGGTCTCTTGATTGATGCTGAGCTGGCTGAGTGGAAGAAAGAAAAAACTTAATCTTGAAGCAGTTTTTTACCTGCCCAAATTTATTTTGCTTGGAGGGAGAGTGGGCAGGAAAGGTGCAGGGCTGGAGCTGTGCTGCCATAAAGGAAGAATTCCATTTAGTGGCTGAGCTCAGCAGGGATATTTCACTTCAAAGGAAATGAAATCCACCTCCAAAGCCTAAATTTCAAGAGATGTGGGATGGGGTAAGAATTGATAAAGTGGATTTCTAAGTTTGTGGTGAGGGGAGTAAGAATTTCCCTGGGTTCAGAGTGGGAAACTCTTGGTCCAGGGGCTTCTCTAGTGACAAAGCTGGAATAATCAGAGCTCCTGTTTCCTAAATGAGTGGAACTTGGCTGGAAACCTCATCCCAAATCCGTAATTTGGTCTTGACTGCTGTGGAAGGAATGAGGATGTGCCCAAGGAACTCCAAAGGTTTTAAGCACTGTCCCATGGCAGCTGAGTTTCTCCAACTCCCTTTCCTCTGAGCCCTGGGGTGGGTGGTGAAGCACTGGGATAAGTTCCTCCGAATATTTGGTGAGATTAATCTGCCCCTGGGACTTCCCCTCTTGGAAGGAGCTCCAATCTTTTCCTGGAGTGAGTCAGGGTGCAAATTTGTCCAAGTCCTTGTCTCTCCTCAGGGGTGAAAAGTGCACCCCTGGCAGTAGGAAATGTTCCCTCTGTTTTTATGACCCGTTTCACCCCTGACTCAGAAGGCCAAGTGAGGGAACTGAGATGTAGGAAGGCTCGAAATGTGTAAAATAAAGTTGTAATTTCCTCTACACTTATTGCAGACAATGGGAACTGCTGTGTGCAGTGAGAGTTTGCCTTGGAGAACCTCCCTTCCTCCCAAAACAACCCGTGGATTTCTTGAGAAAAACTTCTGAAAAAGAAAATCCCTTCTAGAAGTATCAGTTTTTGGCAAGAAGTTGTTCCTTTGGGTAAGCAGGAGCTGATCCTGCAGTTCATGAAGGAGGCTGGGATTGCTGGGGAGAGGAGCTGTGATTCACATCCCCCCCATGACTGCAGGCTGGAAAATCCTTGGAGTTTGGACTTGGCAAGGACACGCTCTGTGCTGTGCTGGGAGCCCCTGGGAAGGGCAGAATTCCAGGGAATTAGCCTTTCCCTGAGCTCTGAGTGGAATCCAGAGCGAGCTGCTTCGATTGGAGCCCTTCTGGTCACTGCTGAGCTGTGAAAATAAAAGTGTGCTGTGACAGGGGTGACAACCCCGTGCCAGGCAGATGGTCCTGCTCCAAACCAGATGTTTGGACATTGGATTTTCAAGAGTGACCCCCATGGTTGGATTTTGCTTTGAAAACCAGATGGTTTTGCAGTTCAAAAATGTGATTTCCTGAGTTAGGCTCATCCCTGTGCATAAACAAGATCAAAATAAGGCAGCAATGTTGGTTTGTTTTGTTTTTTTTTTGTTTGTTTTTTTTTTTTTTTTTCAAAACACAGATGGGGCAAAGCTTTGTAGCACTCTGAGGCCTGCAGATAACCAAGTTTGGGTTTTAATCTTGCTTTTCTGAGGCTGCCTAAAGTTGGTGGGGTTTTGTCTTGCTATTTCAGAACATGCAAATGAGAGGATTTAAGGTGGGTGCAGCACTTTGGGAAGACAATTTCCTTTTTGTCTGAAGTTGAACCTTCAGCCTTTGTGGTGGGCCAGGGAGAAGGAGCTTTGCAAAGAAGGGGATGAAGCACCAGGCAGAATTCCTGAAAGGAACTTTGATGTTCTCACTTCTCAAGGTGCCTTCTTAGGATATGGTTTCACTTTGAAAAGCTCCTACCAAGAAAATCAGGTACCAGCTGCAAGCACCAAGGAAATGGAGATTTATTTTCAGAGCTGCTGCTGCTCCAGCCTCATCCAAGTGCTCCTCTCGTGTCTGTTTTAACTTTTTGAACGACTTTTTTTTGCAGAAATTCCCCAAATTCCAACCCATACCCAGTGGCTGAGCAAGAACTTGGCCAAACACCACAATTTCCAGAGAATTCCTGAACACTTCCAGTGCAAGCCCATTGGATTTTGCTGCTGAGGGGCTGTGCTGGTTCTTGTTCTGCATTTAGAGGTGTTAATTGGCCTGGTTTTCAGTGGTTTGAAGTTTCATTTGTAACTTCTGCAAAAGCATTTAATGAGATTTGCACTAGAGTTTATAAATATTTTGCAGCTTTTAGATGTCATTTTCTTCTTTTCTGTGCTACTGAGCAACTCCAAATGAGTTGGAGGTGGATAGGTTGATCTTCTCAATGTTCTTCCCAGGGGTGCCAGCAGGGCCTTGTGACTCCTTTAGGTATTTATAAGTGGAATTTTGGAGAGCAAATTAAGTTTATTCAGGCAGCAAATCATCTCATATTTTTATCATCGCAATCTGACTATTTTTGGAGATGCTTTTGGCTCATGTGATCTTAAAGAAATCAAAAGTTTGGCTCGGTACTGAAGTTTTTTAACGTTGTGGTTCATAGATTTCATTGTGTGGCACCCAGAGTGGGACAGGGTTTTGGAAAACAGGCAAAGTTTCTCCCTGCCCTGAATGTGCAGTGACTGAGACAGGGAGAATGGAAGTGATTTGTCCAAGGGATCAGCAGTGAAGCTTGGAGCAGAGCCTGACTGCACAAACTCCCAGGCAGGAAGGAACCCATGGACAGCACTTTTGGGGCTGGGGCATGGCCAGTGCCAGGGTTTTGTGATGGGTCAGGTCCTTGATGCCACCAGAACCTCTCAGGTGACTTTTACCTCTGTAAATTTTATTTATGGAGAGCTTTGCATTGAGGGAGAAGGAGAAATCCTTTGGCAGCACCTGAGAGCTGTCAGCACGTGGTGGTTCATGGCTTTTAAAGCAGTGAACCCCACAAATTAAGTTCTTTGGGAAAGAAATCCTCTACTTGTGGTCTGGGGACAATTTCACCTGATGTCCATGTAATCCCAGCATGGTTTGGGCTGAAAGGAGCACAAAGATCATCTCAGTCAAGGCAGGGACATCTCCCTCTATCCCAGCTTGCTCCAATCCCTGTCCAGCCCAGCCTTGGACACTTCCAGGGATGGAAATTCTCAGCAAGCAGCTCCTGATGGTGCCAGGGAGGTGCTGATGGTGTCTCCAGGGGTGCTCCATCCCCTGGGGTTTGTGTTCTTTGTTCTGCCATGGAGCAGCTCTGCCATTTGGGAAGGATTTAGGGCTGCAAATTCCCTCCTTTGACACTGCAAGGGATTCACTCTGCACGGTGGGGAGAGGAGGGATTGTGGATTAAACCTCCATGGAAGGACAGAATGTTTTGCTGTGTGTTAGAGAGTACCCAAGGGGCCCTGCTGATGATTTTTGCTATAGTAGAACCCAGTGATATCAATAAAAACCAGAATAAAACTGGCTTTGTGCAAGCCCTGCGTGAGCTCTGATGAAATGCCTCACAATTAAAAATTTAACAGTGTTCATCAATGCATTGCAGCCAGCCAACAGCAGCTGGAAAACAATGAGACTGAAATGAAACCACTGTGTGTGGGTTGGTTTTTTTTTTTTGCTGTCTTCCCCTCAAAAATGAACCAGCTCTTGCCTGTTAGGAGGAGGAAATTACATCCTCAACTGGGAAATAGTGGAAGCTGATAAAATTCTCCCTTTGGTTTGGGAGGATGTTTAGGTGCAGAACAGGTCTGGATGGTATAAATAGATTTTATTTAGCAGTTGGTGGCATTAAAGGTGAGGGGTTTGTGAGTTCAAAAGGACAAGGAAGCTGCAAAGTGACAAATGGCATCGTGGGGCTCTGTCATCATTGCCACTCAATGGCTCTGCATCCAGCGTGTCCAGATTCCAAGGAAAAAGAGGATTTTTCTGGCTGCCAGCTTTGCTGCCTCCATCTGGCAATCTGAAATCCAAGCTGTGCCTTCCCCGGCTCTGTCACTAATAATGAAGATTCTTCATTTGGAACTTACTTAACCAAAATTGAGGCTGAAGGAGAAACCAACTCCTTTTTTTTTTCCTCCAGACGTGTGGGCTGCAGCCCCACCAAGGGGGAACAGCATCATTTGAATGCCTGAGGTCAGCAGACAATTCAATAGACGCCAGATTTGTGGAGCAAACAGAAGATATTTTAGCATAACAAGCCCGTTGATCAGGCAGCTTTTTAACAAAGGCTGGAAATGCTGATTGAATTTGGTCAGCTCTGCTTCCAGACGAGGCTGTAATAGCTCATTACAGTCGTTAGGAAGCCTTTTTTTAAATTTTTTTTTTTTCTGCAAATCTGTGGGAAATTACATTTGGTGGAACATATGGTGTCATCTTCAGCTCTCTCCTCGGGAAGCTCAGGCCTCGCCGAGGTTGCCGTGTTTCGCTGGGGAAAATGGATGTGCAGCTGTGACATTGGCTTTGGAGTGATGTCACCTCTCCCATCTTTGGCAAACACTGCCATCAGCAGCCTGTTCCTCTCCCTTGGCATCTCCATCGCCCAGCTGAGATTGTGCTAACACTTTCCTCCGTGTAGGTGTTTCCTCCTCGCTTTCTCTCCAAGCGGCAGCGACTCCAAATGCCTCGTGTTTTCCTGGGAGCAGGAGCCTCTGCCGGTGCCTGGTGGCCCGGGGGAGGGGGTGACAAGCGGCTGGGGCTGTGTTGTGAGTTGGAAGGACGCTCTGTGCAGGATTGTTTGCTCCACACTTCCTCCCGCGGCTCCTCTTTGCTAAACTCGTGGGGGAGGAATCTATTGGTTAAATTGTACTTGTAGGCATAATATTACAGTGCTGGGAAGGAGGGAGGAGAGCCGTGCTTAACTCCAAACACGCCCTGGGTGTGCTGGCAAAGGGTTTTGTTTGCTCCTATTGTGCCCCAAATCTCTGCTCACTTGGTTCTTGGAAATCCACGGGATTCATCCCGAGCCAGCTGGGAGGGCTTTGCTTTCAGAGATCAGCAGGGAATCAGCCTCTCTGGGATCCCTGGCACAGCAGCCCACTCCCACTTGCTGCTTTTTAGTATTTCTTGAAACCTCCCTTTTGCAGCTCCCGCTTCCAACAATGAGTCAAAATCAGCAGTCAGGGCAAAACCACGTTGGGGGACGTGGGTGGGCTGGAGGGTGTGTGGTGCTGTGGCCCAGCATGACTTCCCTCGGTGTGTCTTGGGTTTATTTTTGCTTGTTCTCTTGCCTTTATTGACTGTAAACCACCTCAGGAGTATCTTTTGGCAGCTGCTGATGGGAGTGAGATCTCTGTTCTAAAGATGGGTTTAGGGTTGAGCTCACACAGTGGCTGACTCTCATGGGTTACAGTGGAATTTAATGCCCAGACAGCAGTTAAAGCTTTGATGTTTATGACCCTCAGAACAGCAGCGTTTTAAGTAACTTTATTCTCCTATAACCTTTTCCTAAAGTGTGGATTTACTCCATCACTTCAATTCAGAGTGGCTGAAAAATTTCCTTGAAGGAATCACTTGAACTGGGTTTGCAGTCCCTGTCTGAGCTGAATTCTGCCAGCCCACAGTTGTTTCTCCTCACAAATAACATTTCCTTACTCTCCAAGCCTGCAGTTATGGGTTATCAAATGCAGGTTATCAAAATAACCCTGGCACCTCCTGCCACATGTGAATATTGAACTCTGCCCCACACTGACACTTTAAATTTAATTCTGTTCTGCCAATGAGTGATCCCATCTCTGTCAGGAAAGAAATAGCTTAAACCTGTCCCTAGGGAACAACAACTGTGGGGGGAAAAAAAAAGAAAAAGGGATATGGTCTGAATTCCCAGGGACAAGTGGCTTTAAAAACAGCCACACAACCCCCAAACCTGCCAAATTACCAGGCTGGATTTCCTCTGGAGCAGCTCTCTCAGGGCTGTCTGCCCCAGGATTAGGAGAGAGCATCTCCCTTATCATTTTGCACATGCTGTACCATCTGTCCTAAATCTCCCTTTGCAGGGCTGTGGATTCCAAATGCTATTTCTTCCTTGAGAGATAACAGACATGGCTGAAGAATTTTGTTAGGTAGGGCTGGGGTGCTATTTATGGTGCAAGTTTTTTTTTGTCCTGCAGCCAGAACCAGCTCTGAACCTCCCTGGGTTTCTCCACCCAGACACTGAGAAAATATTTGATTTTGTAGATCTGTTTAGTTTTTAGGTCTGGGAAAGACAAAGTTCCCCAGTTCTAGGGTGTGTGTGCTGCTCAAATATGAAAGAATTAAATTCAGGCATTACAAGGACACAAGAGATGCCTTTAATCTTTTATTGTACATTATAAAATGTTTATTGCTCTGTCTGTATCAGAGGTGGTGACCTCTCCTTCTTGGTGATGGAAGAATATGTTCAGGAAGAGGATCCTGGAGCCACCTTTGGGGTTGGCCTGGCTGGGAGCAGCACATCTCCAGGAGAATTTCCCAGTGCCTTTTTCCCAAACCAGTTCTTTGGGGAAAACTGGTGATGGGAGGAGAGATGGCAGCTCCTCACTGCCAGGCTGTTCCTGTGCAGGAACTCCCAACCCAGGCTCCTCCAAACCTTCCTCAGGCCAACCTCTGTTGGCATTTGATGGAACGAGTCGGATCCTACCTCATCCCCTAAGTGCATGTGGAGGGGTCTTGTGGAGGAGTTAAATAAATACAGATAGCCCATGGCACACTACAAAGAGTAAATCTTTTTCATGTCATGGTCCTGCATCTCCCAGCTTTCCAGAGCACCAGCAATCCCCAGGGATCCTGTCAGCTTACAGACATCCAGCATTCCTAAGAGAGAGAGGAGAAGCCCAGCCCCTTTCCCCTCCATCCTCAACCCTTTTTAGGAAGGGCTGTCTCCAGCAGACTCCTGCCATTCCAAGGTCAGGAGAACAGCACGGGCAGGATGTGTAAGGAGAACCAGCCCTTCCCACACAGAAACCTTACTAAAAGAAGCATTTTAATTACTTAAGCCCTCAGAAAAAGGCCGCTCAGGCCAGAGCCTTCCACAATTAACAGCTCTTGCCCCTGCTGGAGACCTTGCATAGCAACCTGTATCATCAGATATTTTGTCTTTTTCTGGGTTTTTGTTTTTTTTTTTTTTTTTTTGCTGACTGGCTACATTTTTATGGACCTTTTATCCCATTGGTGGTGGACTCAGGCCCAGCTGAAAATACCACGAAGAAAATGGTTGAAATTCTCCTGGAAGCTAAACAACAGCTTCTGGTGTCCCCTCATGTTGGTCTGTGCCTCAGTGTTCCCCGATTTTTCTGAGGTGAAGAGCACCAGTGTGAGAGAGGAGAGACAGCAGCAGTGGAGAATGTGCTGCAGCCCGGCTGGAGAGCAGCCAGGGAAGTTCTCCTGGTGGAAATGGAAACTGGGGGATGCCTTTTTTGTTTGAAAAACCCACCTGCAAGACGTGTTACACGATGAACGAAGCGAGGCCCGAGCGCACTGCAGCCAAAATTTGGCTTTTGCCACGAGCTTCCCTCCATTCCTGCTCAGAGAGGGATGTGCCTGGGAGTACTGCCGGGATGGAATGCCAGTGAGACCAGAGAAAGACACAACAGAACCTTGTGCATTCCCAAAAACCAGGAAAACTGTCCCAGAAGATGGAGTGTGAGCATGGAAAGGAGCGTGGGAGATGTTGCTCCAACCCAGGTGATCCATGGATCACTCCAGCATCACTGATTCTTCTCCATCTTCTTTGTTTGGGTGTCAGGGTTTGGTTTTTTTTGCAGGATTTCCCTTCCTGGCCAGATGTTTTGCAGAACACGGATGAGGAGGTGGATGCCAGCGAGGTCTTGTTTTGCAAATTGCTCCGACAATGTTTCACCTCCCCAGTCATCACGGCTCAGGCAGAGTGAGAGTGAGGGATGGAGTCCATCTCTCAGGCTGTCATGCTTCAATGATGTTCACTGAGGGCTTGTTTTTTGGGAACTAGGAGAGGAAACAATGGAAAAACGGATGTACAGAAGGGGAAAATCTCATCAGAGCTCAGTGCAGTCTGCAGGTCGTGTTTTCTGAAAATTCTCCTTCCCACCCCCTTGGTAATGATGAAAAAGGGTCAGAGTTGAGGTTTTAGGCTTGTGGGGTTCATCACTGCTTCTGAACCATCATAAATCGGTGAATTATTTAAAATACTAAATAAATATGGTGGGAATGCGAGCAGAAACACAAGGAAGTTAAAATAATTGAAATAAGTTGGGATAAATTAAAGGCTTGACCTATTTACACTTCTACATCATGTGTGTTACCATCTTTGCTCCTGCTGATTAACTCTCCAGTTAATTACAGGAGCAGTGTCCCCTTTGCCACGTGCTGCTGTGGGAGGACCCGAGGAACTAAATTTTTTTCTCCAGAGATGCTCAGATCCTCCAGAAACGTGGCTTGAAATCTGATTTTTTTTTGGCGGCCCCGCAGGATCCTGGGGGTGGGAGCGAAGCGCTGCTGTCCCGATCAGCAGAGCCGTGGGTGCGGAGGGTGTTCCCTTCCCGCATCTCCCCTGCCGGGGGGGAGGATTTTTAACGAGGCTTTTTTGGGCTGATTGAGCACAAATCGGGCACTCACCTTGCTCCGCAGGAGCCCCCCGCCCTGGTGCTCGGGTGTGCTGTTCTCCGAGGCGCTCTTGGCTTTTTCCTTGCTGTTGTTGGGCTCGTTATCTTTGATGATATCGTACTGTCTGCAGAACAGGGCGATCACCCCTGCCGGGAGAGAGCATCACCGTCACACCGAGGAGCTCAGCAGCCTGCAGAGATCACAGATCCCTCTGGCCAGCCTCGGCAGCATTCCCAGTTCCTCCCAGACCACGGCCAGGCTGCCCTCTGGCTCTTCCCTTCCCTTCATTCCATGCTAAACCAGTTAGACAGGACGACAGAAGATTAATTATATTTCAGCCTCCCTGTTATGAAGTGGTTGAAACCCTGCATTTGGACCTCGACCAACACCAACCCCACGGTTCAGCGAGCGCGGGAGCTCCTGGAATTTGTGCCTGCTGAAAATGTGTCCTCTGCTCCTTGTCCTCTGCTCCCTGTCCTCTGGAGCTGGCAGAGGAGAGGTTCTGAACCCGCCAGCACCTGCAAATGGGCACCAGCACAAGCTGCGAGTGGAAATTTCCTCCCCCACACACCCAGGCACGTGGAGAGGGAGGCAGGGGCAGCCGTGGCACGTAAGATGACTGCAAATGTCTGTCTGAGAGGCTTTTATGTGATGTTTCCACCAAATAACCTCTCTGCCTGAGGATTCCAGACACGTAGGTGAAGTGGATCCAGGCAGATGCTGTTTTTCCCTCTTTGCAAAATCTTCCTTAATAGCCAAATATATTTAAATCTTGCAGCATCACGCCATGAACTGCTCTATGAAACACGTAGCAGTTGCCCCCAGGCTTCACTGATAAACACAGTGGCCCAAATTCTTTCTTTGGGGATGTAGGTAAATGGCTGATTCCAGGAGAAACATCTGCCACAGCCACTCCTTGTGTGATTTCCATGGGTAAAACTGGCACACAGAGAAGGAAAATGCCATGAAAAATTCCAGAAACACAAGAGCTGGGGCTTGGCTCAGTCCAGAGCCCTGAGCACGGACTGGTTCCATTTGGATTTTCCCAAATATTGTCATACAGGACAGGTTAAAAGCTGGAAGGAGGTTTTTGTGTATTGAGACTTTTTAAAGAACCCATTTGATGCAGAGAGATTCTCCCCACACCCCTGTTGCTTTTTAAATGTAAGTAATTTGTCTGGAAGGGAAATTGTGGGATTAGCAAATTCTTTGTTCCCAGCTGATCCAGTTTCAGATTATTCTATAGCAGGAGATGAATCAGTTGTTCACTCACCCCATGTAATTATTCATGATTATTTTCCCTGGCAGGGCATTGAAACTGGGATGTGCACAACTAAAACATGGCATAAATGCTGAAAAAATAATGGCCTAGAGGTTCTGGAAATCTTCTAAGTTCATTTTGGTTTTCATGTAATTGTTGGCTTTAGGAATAATTGCTGTCCAGTCTCTGGAGATGCAAATAAGGGCAAAAAAAAAATTATTGTGCATGGATCTTATTCAGTGTCACCTGGATTCCTCCATCCCTTTCTGTGATGGGGAAATTTCTGTGGAAAATTTAAATATAAATATAAGTATAAATATAAGTAAAACATAAATATAAATTATAAATATCAATTATAACAATAACTATAGATAGAAATTAGTGGGTATGGAGATCAAGACTCATAAAACTGTTTTGCCTGAGCATTGGAGTCATATAATATCTAGAAAATTACTGTAAGCTATAATATCTGAAGGACTCAGGCATATCCTGTTGGATATTTGGATCCCTGGAAACTTTCCAGGACGGGGCTTGGAGCAACCTGCTCTAGTGGATGGTTTGGTGGAACAAAATGATCTTTATGTCCCTTCCAGCCCAAACCATTCCATGATTCTGTGGCTGAGGGCATCATAATCAGGGCAGTCTGTTAAAAAATGAGATTCCAGGATCAGCCATCGGGAATTGCTTCCATCAAATCCATTTTCTGCTTCCTGCTGGACCAAACTCGAGCTGCAGAGCCCAACTTGAGGTGCCCTTAGAGCTGGGAACTCCATAATTTTTGTGGGGGGAAGGGTTTCTTCCATGGTTCCACGTGCAGCCAGGCATTCCTAAGGATATCCTGAGTGGATGTGACTTTTGACAGAGAGTTGGGACTGACCTGCCCACATGAACAACACCACAACAATGATGAGAATTTCCCCCGCTCGCAGCTGTTGGTTTTTCTTCGCCATCTCCTTCATTGTCACCTCATCTGCACAGGGGCAAAGAGATTCTGTGAGACCCAAAGCTCAGCTCAGAGTGCCACCAACCTCAGTCAGCGTGTCAGGGACAGAGTCCTGAGACTCCTTAGGGTGCTTGGATTAGGATTTAGGAAGGAATTCCTCCCCGTGAGGGTGGAGAGGGGCTGGAATGGATTTCCCAGAGAAGCTGTGGCCGCTCCATCCCTGGAAGTGTCCAAGGCCAGCTTGGATGGGGCTTGCAGCAACCTGGGATAGTGGAAGTGTCCCTGCCCATGGCAGGGGGTGGGACAGGGTGTGTTTTATGTCCCTTCCAACCCAAACCAGTCTGGGATTCCAGGATTCATCCCATGACACCCTGAGGGGACGGGGCTCGGGAGGAGCAGTGGGACAGGGCAGTGTTGTCTGTCCCCATGGCTGCTCTCCCTGCTAGTGCCATCTGCACCTGTCACAAAGCCTGGCATGCTCCAGCAGCTCCAGCTCTGGAGCGTGGAGAGCCTGGCAGGATATTTTTCAGCAGAGCCCTGGGATTCAGAAAGGAGCAGAGCCTTTTTGCAGGGCGTAATTCGCCTCCTTGGCTTCAAAGCATTAAGGAGATTACGGTTCAGGACCCCAGGAAAGGAGCAGTGCTCCTCTTAGTGCTTCCAGATAAACAGCAATTCAGGATTTACAGCCTCCAGACCAGTTTAATAAAGAGAGTCAAGGACTCACATGCTCAGAACCACAGCCAAAAGCCCTGGAACAGGCCGGGCCCTCAGCAGGCAGGGGAGGACCTGGGTGTCCCCCCAGCCCTGCACTGCCAGGCCCTCTTTGGAGCAGGATTTTTGCTGACAGAAAACCCTCAAGAGCCTGGTTTGGCTAAAGAGGAGCATGTGAAGGAGCTGCCAGTGAGGAAGTGCCTGATTTTCTCCCTGGAGGTAATGAAAACACAGCTGGGTGTGATCCTGGACACCTTGCTCTACTTGACCCTGCCTGGGTGAGGTCCCTTCCAACCTCAGCTCTCTGTGATTCAGCAGAAATATTGAAAATGTAAGAGAAGTGGGAGCCTCTGGGTATTTTTTGCCCTGAAACCCAAGCACAGGAGGCGCCGTGAATCCCACAAGTGCCCTGTGAGCTCAGTGGTGTGCCTGGTGCCATCCAGGGGGGCTGGTTCCACATGAGTTCACAGGCTGGCCAGGAATTCCCCCTGGCATTCTCCCCGTGTTGGGAGCAGGACACAGAGCTGCAAACCTCCTCCTCCTCACTTTGTTAAATCTCATCTGAAGGGAGAAGGAGCAGCCACGTCTGGCAGCACCTCCCTGGCACCTTGTGTCCCCTCAGCACATCCTGAGAGGACCCTCAGCCCCACGAGTGTTTATCCTGTTTATCCCAGAGGGTTTCTCCCAGCTCCTCTCAGCACACAGGATCCCGGTTCCTCTCTGCGGAGCCCTGTGTCCCAGGGGCCACGTAGGAACTCACCCACACTTGCCTTTATTTTTAGAGGCTAGTTTCTCAGCTTCCCTGGGGGTCTTGAAGAGGACTGGCTCACTGGCAGGGCTCTGGCCTTGGATGCTGATGGACTGGACATGCACAATGTACTCAGTGTCCTCCTCTAGGTCCCAGAGGGCACAGGAGCGGGTGGTGGTGTTCACCTCCTGGATGAAGCGCAGCATCCGCACGTCCTTCTTCTGGAAGCCGAGAGAGGAGAGCACAGAGTGGTGGAGAGGCCTCCCCTTGTGCATTTGTTGTCACCTAAGGCCACTGATTCCTGCCCTGCCCACCACGTGGATGTGGAGGAACCATCAGGATCCTTCCCTCTCTGCAGCCACCAAAGCACAAAGCGCTGCTGCAAAGGGGATGGGGGAGCCAAATCCCCTCCGGGACCACGAGGGACAGGACGAGAAGGAATGGGCTTAAACTGCAGTGAGAGGATTTGGGAACCAAGGGCACCTGGGAGGAGATGGACATGGCTGAAACTGGGGAATTCTAGGCACGGTACCTGTTGGGAAATTGCAAATCCAATGACAACTTCGTCTTCCAGGACATCCCAAGTGACCACGGCCGAGTTGGCTTTCAGGTGTTTGACTGTGACATTGACTGGAGCCGATGGGCTGTCTGCAAGGAGGGAGAGCAGAGCCTTTACAGGGACAGGAGACACAGCAAGGGCAAGGAAGGGAGTGGGCAAGGACCTTCCTCAGGATCTGGTTTGGATTTGTGACCTGGAAATTGCAGGCGCTCCAGGTCTCAATTCTCAGGGTGGAGCTAGGAGATGTCACCTGAGAATATGAGTTACATCCAACTGATAGAGGGGAAATTTAAGTTAAATATGGGGAAGAAATCCTTCCCTGGGAGGGTGGTGGAGATTGCCCAGGGAAGCTGTGGCTGCCCCATCCCTGCAAGTGTCCAAGGCCAGGTTGGAGCACCTGGGACAGTGCAAAGTGTCCCTGCCCGTGACAGGGAGTGGGACTGGCTGATCTTCCTGTCCCTTCCAACCCAAAGCATTCCACGACTTCATGTGTGAAATACCCGACCCTTGAGAAGAATTTCTTGAACACCACAGCCGAGCCCTGAGCAGCTCATTCATGCCATCCTCCCCAGCCACATTTTTCCCTGTTACAACCTGACAGTGACAGCTGGGAGGAAATTCCAGCTCTGCCATGAACATGTACACTCCAAACGCGGGAGTGGAATAACTGGGAGAGTTTTTTTGTTTTTCTCTGGCAGAAAATGTTCCTTACAATGTTTTGTGGCTGGTGTCGGAGCACATCCAGCGAGCATCCACTTGGAGCTGCCAGGACACGGTGGACATTGTAATGTGGAAAGGGCAGGCTGGGAGAGCAGGAGCCTGAGGCTCTGTGTTTATTCCCAGTTCCAGAGCACAGCTGAATTTCCAGCAGGATCCTCCCAGCCTTGCCAAAGAGAGCTGGGCTCCTGCACAGCCTCCCCAGGAGCCTCTTCCCAAGGGGAGCTGCCTTTCCTGGCATCTCAAGGGAAGGTTTTGCCTCCTAGGCTTGGCCCAGCTCTTTCAGCTGGACTCTGTTCCTGCTCTTCTGGCCAAATTTAATTCACAACCTTCTGCTTTGCTCTGAACTCAAAGCAGTGAATGCTCTGAGTAGCCCCAGGAGGTCATTACGGTGAGGAAGAGTCATTTTATTCCAACTTTTATAGAAATTAATACATTTATTTTGTTATAACCACCCTTTTGGGGCTGGGACAGGTCACCAGTAGAAGAGGGGTGCACTTGTGCCCATCTCCAGTGACACTTGTTGGATTTATGGCCATTCCCAGCCGCTTGGATGGAGCTGAAAATATTCAAGCTGTGGTGTCAGTGTCTGACATCACTGCTGGTGAATGTTCCCCCAGGAACAGGAGCACAGAATTCCCCAGCTGAAGGTCACTTGGCACAGTGATCCCTCATTCCTTTCACAGCCAGCAGGTAGAGCCTTAGGAATAAAATGTCTGGAGAAGCCATTCGAGCCAGACTGATTCTCAGTAAGAAAAAAAGTCACTGAATTGCTGAATTCACCCAAATTTAGGACTTTAGGAGGAGCAGCAAGTCTCTGATTGCACAGGAGGATGTCATTCCTCTCTGGAGTAACAATGGAGTCGGTGTTGACCCAGAGCATTCTCATCTCCCAGTGCCTGGCCCTCATGGAATGAGGCAGAATTCCCCAGCCATCCTCTTGGAGGATGGGATCCCTCACCATCCTCACCCTCCCTGCAGAGGAAGGAGACAGATCATCCTCCCCATCCTGCAATAAAAGTCCCTTCCAAAGCCGGCTGTGACACGAGGAAGGGACGTGGGGCTGCAGCTCTTCACCTTCCCCCGTGACTGAACCAACAAAAGTCGAGTCTAATTTTAGGAAGGGGCAGTCAGCAGACAGGAATGTGCACGGGAAGGTCTGTGAGTCATGCCTGATGAATTTGCTGGAACATACGGAGGACATGACGGAGTTGAGGGATGGGAGACAAAACAGTCTCCAGCTGCAGCCAAGCACTTTGCCCTTCCCGGCTCAATCCCGCCGTGCTTCTCTTCCCTGGGTATTTTTAGGAGCTAAATTTTTATTTATTTATTTAATTTTTTTTAGGAGCTACCACTGACTTAGCCAGCTCCAGTTGGAGGAGGGCTTTGAAAAGAGATGAATTAACCCCACAGGAACAGAGAGCAGAGATCACGGAAAAAAAAGTTGGGAAAAGGGAACAGCACTCAGAGTGTTCAGGTCCCCCTTTGAAATTTGTGACCTTGAGGGAGGCACAGCATAAAAAATGTCCAAATTTCCTGATGGCATAAGATGTGGGGGTGTTGGGAAGACCTTGAAGAGCTGGAGGAGAGCAAAAAACTCTCCTGGGAAGTGGTGGGAGAGGGTGGAGAGCTGTGAGGCAGGAGGGAAGCACTCAGCAAAGCTGAAACCCAGAGCTTGAAGCCTCCAAAACTGGATGGAGGTGAGGGAGAAATCCCCTGGAGTGGGTGGTAAGGAACATTCTAGAACCTTTCTGTCTGGGAATACCTGCAAGAGGGATGGGGTAGTCAGCAGCTCTAAAATCCAGGAATCCAGGACAGCAGATCCCAGTGTGCCCTCCCTTGCACTGCTACACCCAAATCATTGGTGGCAAACCAGCATAAAAAACACTAAAAAGAGAATTAAACCGTGTTTGACAGATATACAAACCCAGGAAAATGAATTTCCTGCTCCCAGAGCTGCGGGAATAATTTGGAACCAAAATTTTCATCCGTGAGGTTGCTTTTCTCCCTGTTCCCAAGAGATGAAATGATGAGATCGTGACTTCCTAAGAACCTAAAACACTGTTCCAAGATATTCCACAGGACTTTTGGCTCCCTGGCCCTGTTGCAGCTCTTTGTTAGTGCCAGCCTGGCTGAGATCAGGTGGAAAAGGTGTAATTCCTGTAATTTCCCAGCTGGCTGCAGGGGGTCGGCAGCTCGAGCAGGGCCTCGAGGTGCCAAATCCAAATTTTCGTTTCCTCCTAGAGTCATGTGCAACTTCTGGAAACTTTGCTTCTGTGCCTGTGGCAGCCAGGAAAGCTGCTGGTGTTCTGGAAGAGGGCACAGAGGGTGGGAATGCTGCAGGGATAGCAGGGAATGGGTTGTGGATCAAGGTTTTTATTTTTGTGTCTGTTTACTCCAGAGCTGCTGAGGGCAGCACATTCCTTGGCTGCTCCACAAGGGAACGGTGCAGGATTTCTGGTTTAGCACTTTAACTTCATTCCAGTGGAGGATGCTGGAGCAAATCCCACCCTGCAAACTAGCAGAGGAAATCTGCCCAAATTTAGATGGAAAAATATTCTCATTTTCATGTCAGCAGAAATCACCCCACCCCTCATTAAGGGAAACCCTGATGACTTCAGCTTGAAATCTGGACTTTTAAAACATGAATAGCAGCTTAAAAAGTGAGGATTTCTAAAATCCCATCTGGTTTCCTTCCCACAGAATCCGAAATCTCCCAACCCCCAGGCCCGTGTGCCCCAGCCCTCCCCGATTCCGCCGTGCCTGGGGCCCTTTTGGCAGGAGCAGGTCGGAGCCCCCGCTGTTCACCAAGAAATCCTGAGCCCTGGAGATGATCCTTCATCCCTTCCCCACGCTGAGAACCCCTCCCAGCCTTCCATTAAATGTTTTCCTCGTTATGGTTGGACTTTTAATTGGAGAGAGAGGAACCCCGTACAGATTTTACAGCTCGTCCCTGGTTTGGTTATGGGCACGAGGAAGAGGAGCTCCCCCCCTGCTTCCCTGTGAGTTGGATTCCCTGTGGGAATCCAGGGATGGGAGGGGTGGGAAAAAGAGCAGGGAAAAGGTTGGTTCCATCCCACTGCTGCTGTCACCTGGGAATGGGGAGGTTGTTGAATATTGGGGTGTCCAAACCCTGGGGAGTCTGGTAGGATCAGGGAGGTACCCGGGCCACAAAGGCATCACTGAAGGAAAGGAGGAACCTGTGGGAATATCACACCCTCGGGGTCACCTCAGGCCAGCCAAGTGCAGGCCACAGGTCTGGAATTAAAGTGTATTTCTGGATTTATCTCTCCAGCCAAGGGGTCCCCAAAATCCCCTGAATTCACCTCTCCCATGGAGGTGCTTGGAATTGTATTTTTCCTGAGGTTGTGCTGTGTTCCAAGCATTTTCCAATTCACTCAGCCCCTCTCCCAAGCAGCTCCTTCCCTGCTGGGAAGGGCTTGAGCTGCCTCGGAGCCCCAGGGACGTGGTGTGGTGAGCTGAGGCTCTGAAGCAGCTCAATCCCTGCTTTCCTGCTGCCCCTTCCTGCAGGAAGCCGTGAATCCCAGCCTTCATTCCCAGCATCTCTTGATTCCTGCACCACAACCTTCCCTGGGCTTGCAGGAGATGAAAGGACACGACCTCCACAATGAAAGGAGCATCCCTAAAATGTTTTCTGTCCTTTCCCTGAGCGTGGATTCACACGGAGCTGCTTTTGCTGCTTCTCTGAGCTCTCCCAGCATGGATCCCATCCGTGGATGTAATTGCTTGTGGGTTTTATGGGGTGTGTAGGAAGGGCTGGCACATGGCTCAGCATTCCCGAGGGTTTTAATGAAGGGAGCCCTGGGGGAATGTGTGGGAGCAGGGATCATTCCTGCTCCCAGCCCCATAGGAAGCAGAGCTGTGTGCTGAGATCCCGAGATTTCAAAGAGCACAGAGGCCAACTGGTGGTTCTTCAGCTGGGAAAGAGGCAATTATTTCCTGCTGCCCGCTCACTTCCCTATAAAAATGGGATATTAATAGGCCACCAGCCCCCTCCTGCCCACCCCTTGGCTCTGTGGCTGATTCCCCAGGGAGCAGCTGCCCAAACGTGCTGGAAATGCTGCCAGGAGCGTGGAGCCTTTTCAGGGAGCACAGAGACCGTGGCCAACCAGCCACTGGGAATTCCTTGGGACAGAAGGAAGGAATATTTCTACCCTGGAGAGTCCCAGAAACAGGCAGGATTCTCTCAGGTCTCCCCAGTGCCACAATTTGGGTTTAAATGTTGCCAACTCGGAGCAAAGTCGTTCCCATCGTGGCATGTTTAATCCAGGATCTAAATATCCACGGAGAACTGGGTACCACAGGCTTTTCTAGCTCCTCTTATCCCACACCTCTGTAGTATCAGAGCAATCAGAGGGAGTGAGGAAGCCTGGGAATTTCTGGCTGCTGACACCAGACCTCTCCCAGGATTTTGCTGCCTGTGCTCCTGTATCCCACTTTTTACTGCACACATAAATGTTTGCAGCTTCATTGCTCAATACATTTCTGCTTTTAAGTGAATTATACTCGATCCAGGCCCTAATTCAGCCCTCGGGCACTTCATAAACCAGCAAGAATTTGTTTAGCAATGAACATCCAAAGGGTGAGGATGGATCCAGGACCGGCACGTGGATGGCACTGCCACGGAGTGTGTGGCTAATAATGGCCAGCACATCTCTCTGGGAGGAATCTCCCTTTCCCACAAGCAGATTCCCAGCAGGAGCCAGCATTTGGAAGAGCGTGGCTCAACCTTGGCTGCCTCTCACAGCATCATCCCTGCTGAGAACCTGACACTGGGGTGAGAAACCTCCTCATCCCAATTAAATCCCTCCCACGCTGAAGGCAGAAATCAATGAAGTGCTTACGCCACCCGACAGCCAGCCAGGAATCTCCCCGGCCTCTGGGGTGCAGGGAAAGGGCTGCAATGGCTCAGTTTGTTGTTTCCAAAGTGCTGAGAGACCTTTTGCTGCTCTCTTGGGCGTGCTGAGCTTGTTGCTCACCCTGATCCACGGGTGATCCCAGCTCCCCGGGCTCGGGGGAGCGCGTCCAGCTCGGATCAGCACCTGGAGGCAGATTGGCACCTTTGCTTTGCTCTCCTTCCCCCCACGAGGCTGGGGGGCTGCCTAGGGAGGGGGTGAGGCTGGTTTGCAGTAGCTCAGGGGGTGAGGACACCCTTCAGGATCCAGCCAGGGGGGTTTGGCACCTTTTTGGGCAGCTGAGGTGGGGGAGATGTGAAGGGGCTCCTCAGCCTGGAGCCTGTCCTGGTCCCGAGGGCTGGCCCAGAGCTGTGCTGGCAGGGGATGCTTTACCTGAGCTGTGTGTCACCTCTGCTCTCCATCTCACAAAAATAAACCTGACCTGAGCTGCTCCACGGGCTGGCACCTCGCAGTAAGGCTGTTTGCAAGTCACAGGGGCTGTGGCCTATTTTGGGGTCTTCCATCATCACCCCACTGCTCTTTGAGCCCTCAGCAGTGCCCCGAGCCCAGCCCAGCTCCCCTCTCTTCATTAGCTCAGCCTAACGAGGGGACTGCTGGCAGAGCAAGGGCAAAATTCAATCCTATTCCTGACTTGCCAACCATCCTGAGTGTTTCCTCAGGGACCTTCTGGAGCAGTGGGAGTCATGGGAGGGCATCACCCACCCAGGTGGGATTTGGGGTTGCCAAAGAGCATTAGTGTGAAGATTATTTCTCAACCGCCTCGTCATCCTGCTCCTGCTTCCCCTCCTCACTCACCTTGGCATCACCTTGGCAAAAAATGGTCCTGCCTGGCCAAAATCCCTGAATTCAGAGCAGGGCCTGTGCTCGGTGCCACTCACCAGCCCTTGCCTTGGCACTGCCAGGGGGGAATTTGCACCAGTCCTTCCTGGGAATGACAGCTTTAATCTCTCATGGCAGGAATTATTTTAAACCCACTCACACAAGCTCTGGGTCCAAAGGGGACAGACCCTGGAGCCTCCATCCCTGCCTGGGGATGATTTCCTCCCCGTGGGGGACTCCTGGCTTGCGTGCCTTGGTGGCCTTGTGGCCACCCCATCAGCAGGGTTGGGGACACGGAGCTGGTGGAGACGCTGCCGCTACCTCTGTGTGACCTTGGGGAAATCACTCATCCCTCTGTTCCTGCTCTGGAAAACAGGGACAGCACAACTTCTCTGCTCACCTGGGTGCAGGGAGAGCTCGTCAGGACCCTTGGCACGGGTGACACAGGAGGAGGAGGCCGTGTGGGGTACGTGGCACCACGGCAAAGTCACAGAGCTCACCGTGAGCTCCCGGAATGTGGCACGGACACCTCAGGAGCAGGAGGTGGTTATGGGCAGGGACACAACTCCCTGTTTACTCTCAGATGCCAACCGAGGTGATCCAAGGATAAGGAAGAGCAGGGAAGTGGCCCAGTTTACAGAAAACCCTGCCACAATTGCAGACGCCTCCATTGTGCCGCGGTGTTTTCCTCATGGCTCCCTCCCTTTGGGAATGTTTCATTAATCTCCCTGGATCTGGCACTTGTGAAACAGCAACTTTAGAAACCGATGCCTGGCCAAGGACGGGTGGCAGAGCTGAAGGCATCCAGGGCTTGCTGCAGCCCAAATGTAACTCCAGCAACTTCCAGGGATGGCTGGAGCGAAGGAATTTCCACTCCCTGGAGCTCTGCATCCCTAATAATCACCCCCAGCCTCCTGGAATGCGAGATATCCTGGCAATCAGCAGTCTGCAAATCAAAGCAGCTGTTCCACCAACATCTTGCATCCAGTGAAGGAGACAGCCCTTGGCTGGCTCAGGCTGGGGAGCTCCACCAGCACTGCCCACTTTACACCCACACAGGGGCCAATAAAGCCAGGAGTGGATTTGGGTCCATCCTGGTAGCTCCAAAATTAGGTCCAGCTCAAGGGACCACTGCCTCGACCGAAGATCCCCCACTCCGGGTGAGCTGCTCAGCTCGGAGGGGCCTGGCTTTTGTGGCCAGGATGTGCAGTGCCCCTGGAGAGGTGGTTCCTCTGGGGCCACCGGGGTTCCTCTGGGGCCACCGGGGTTCCTCTGGGGCCACCAGGGTTCCTCTGAGACCACCGAGGTTCCTCTGGGACCACCGGGGTTCCTCTGGGACCACGGTGCTTCCCCAGCCTTCACAGGGCTCCCAGCAGAGCCCGGCTGGGCCCTGGACAGCCGGGAAGGGGCACTGGCAGAGCAGACCCGGCTTTGCCCCCTCCACTCCGGTTCAGCCCCGTGACACGAACCGGGGCCGCTGCTCAGGTGCCCAAAACGCGCCCCTGCAGGGCGAGGGGGGCTCCGCTCCCTCTCCCCGTTTCCACATCTCCCTCGCCGGGGATGCCGGGCTGCGAGTGCCCGGCGCTGCCCGAGCCCGGTGCCGCGGGGCTGCGTGTCCCGAATCGCTTCTTCCGCACCCAATTCCCGGCAAAGTCCCGGCGCCCCCAAACTCCGGCCCCTCGGCGCAGCCCTGCCCGCTCTCGCCGCTCCCCCCCGGGGGTCTCTGCTGGCACCGAACCCCCTCCCCACATCCCGGCAGCCGCTCCCGGGGCCCGGCCGCCCGTACCTGCCTCCACCGGGCGCAGACCGGCGTAGCTGAAGCAGAGCAGGAGCGCGGCGCCGGTGCAGCCGAGGAAGGGCTCCATCCCCCGCGGCCGCTCGGGGCCGGGCCGAGCCGCTCCGGGCCGGGCCGGGCCGGGCCCCGCCGGCGGCGCGTCCTGCGGGCGCGGCGGAGCCGTTCAGCACCGCGGAGAGCGCCGGGGCCGGTGCCGCCGGTACCGCCCGGTGCCGCCCGGTGCGGCGCGGCTCGGCGGGGCTCCGCTCCGCCCGGCAGCGCCCGGCTCGCCTCGGCTCGGTTCGGCACGGCACGGCACGGCACGGCACGGCTGGGCTCGACCGGGAGGCGGCCCCGCCGAGCCCCGGCTCCGCCCGCTGCAGCGCCGGGCAGCCCCGCTCCGGTCCCTCCCCCGGCCCCAGGGGCGGCGGGACGGGGGCGGCTCGGGCCCCCCGCCCAGCACGGCCCCGCTCGCTGCCTCAGTTTCCCCGGCCCGCCCCTCCCGCCCTCGGCGGGGTCCCGGCACCGCCGTCCCGGGGGTGCTCGGACATCGGGGGGTTCCATCCCGACCGAGAGCAGCCCTGGGGCGCAGCAGCGGGGACGTGTCACCGCCGGGGTGTCACACAGCCCCTGCGGGTCAGCAGGCGCTGAATTGCGAGGCAAGAGGATAGCAGGAGCCTCTGGAATTAGCCGCGCCTCCAGGTTAATTAACCGGCACCCTCGGATTGATGCTCGCTGGTGATGGGAGCAGAATCCGAGTCCCCAGCTCAGCTGCCAAATCATGCGGTGCTGGAGGGGGGCCCTGCTGGGACCCCTCTGTGCTCCCCACCAGCACTGGGGTGTCCCCGTGAGGGGCTGGGTGGCTCTGGACACGGCTGGCAGCTTCCAGCACCCAGGGACAGCCCTGGCTGCTGTGGTGCTGGCTGTGTGTCCCTCACTGTCTGTCTGTCCCAGGTGTCCGGCTGTGCTGGGGGCTCCCAGGAGCATCAGTGGGGTCCCCACATTTACGGCCATCCCGGTCCCTACGGTTTGGTTTATGGCCTGATGGTTTTTCTCTGCTCATCCATGCAGCTGGATGGAGAGGGGGGTGAATCAGGTGTGTGGGGGGCTCTGGCAGCCCCTGCCACCATCCCCTTGCCACCCTCCCTCTGGCCGTGCTGCTTGGGGGGCACAGTGAGAGACCCCCCAGCCGAGGAGTACCCAAAGATTCTTCCTGGACAAGTGACAGGTGCCCAAGGGAGAGCCAAAAAGCCTCTGCCAGAGCCAGGGGACAGCCCTGTCCTGCCAAACCCGTGCCACTCCACCTCTCCTCCCCCAGCCTGGCTGATGACAATTCCCAGCACGGTGCCTGTGCCACGGTCCCTGCTGCCTCGCAGGGAAATGCCTCTGGTGCCTTCCTTTCATCTCCTGCCTGGCAGCAGATTAAAATTTCATCACTTCAGCGCTGGAGAAGGTGCAGGGGAGGAGCAGGAGCCCTCCCCTGGATGGACAGGGAGGTTCAGCCCCTCACTGAAGCTGCCTGCACCGAGCTTGGGGACCCCCAAATCCAGCCACACATGGCTGGGCTGGAGGGAGCAGGATTTGGGCATTGACCTGTGAGGATGGCTGGGCTGGAGGGAGCAGGATTTGGGCACTGCCATGCAGGGATGGCTGGGCTGGAAGGAGCAGGATTTGGGCACTGCCATGCAGGGGTGCCTGCTCTGGAAGGAGCAGGATTTGGGCACTGCCATGCAGGGATGGCTGGGCTGGAAGGAGCAGGATTTGGGCACTGCCCTGTGAGGATGGCTGCTCTGGAAGGAGCAGGATTTGGGCACTGCCCTGTGAGGATGGCTGGGCTGGAAGGAGCAAGATTTGGGCACTGCCATGCAAGGGGGTGGCTCCAGGCTGGGCTGCTGCTTCCCCTGGGCCTTTCTTCACCGGAACACGAGGCTGGGCAGGAGACTCTGCCAGGCTCAGGCTCCTGCTGGTGCTTCCTCCGTGGCCTGCACACCTGCAGCAGCATCACAAGCCCCGAGTTCTGATACTGGTGATGCCAGAACAGCTCCAGGGAGCTCCAGGGTGGTCCCAGCAGGATGTGCCTCCGTGCCAGCAGCAGCAGCGGCGCATCCCCATCTCTGCAGAGGGAATTCCAAGTCCCCCAGCAGTGAGATGGAGAAAATGACACACAAAACCAAGGATTCCCTGCCTGGCTGGACCCCATCCTGGGCCCCAGAACATGGGACAAGCAGTGTTTTGCCTCAGTGTCTCCTGGCAGATGTGACAAGGCCGGTCCCTGTCATCCTGCTGCCTCCCAGACTCCCACAGGAGGGTTTTGGATGTGTCCTGGTATTTTTCCAGAGGCTGAACACAGCTAACACCACAATTCCTTGGCTTTTTCCTTTCCCCCTTCCCAAATAAAGGAGGAACATTGCTCTTTTCCAGCCTCGTGACCTCTGCCACGCTCAGTGGGTGCCCTGGGATGTCACCACTGCACTGAAGTCCCCTCTGAGGCCTCAGGTGCCTCCAGGGTCCATGGGACAGCCCACGCTGTGCTTGTTCCCCTCTCCTTTCCCACCACTGGGAAAAGATTTTTGGGGTGTTCTGCTCCCCGTGGTCGCCCCTGGGCTCCCCGAGCAGTGCAGAGCCTCCTCCACCTCCCCAGCCCATCACTATTCAAGTCACACGGTGCCCGTCACGCGTCCCCCGTCTGCCAATTAAGTCACGGCTCTAATTAGGCACTCAGGCTCCGCAGACGGACACCTGGGAGGCCGCCAGCCGTCCCACCCCTGGCAGCCAGCCCGTCCTCCCCGGGCTGGGCTCTGGCAGGAGCCGAGCACCGAGCCCACAGCGCTGTGACCCCAAAAGATTGTCCCTAAATCAGTGGTGCGGCGTGGGGACGTTGTGAGGGGCTTTTCCCACCAGAAAAATGGGTCTGGATGTCCCCCAAGGGGGACAGAGCCAGCCCTGGGGGATTGTGGTGGCACTCAGGGATCCTGGCAGATTTGGGGGACCCTGCTGCTGCTGCTCCGGGTGTAACTGTGCCCCTGGAGCAGCTCGGTCACCCCATCGCTCTCCTGCACCTCCCCAAAGCCTCGGGGGAAGCGTTCCCTGCACCCCATTGCAGACCCGCCCCTGCGGGGGCACCCACCGGGAGCTTCTCTGGGCTCTGGGTCCCCCCAAATCCTCTGCTGGGTGTGGGGTCCTGCCCGGGGGTGCTGGGCAGGGTGCAGGGGGTGCTGAGTGCCATCCTGAGAGGGTGCTGAGGGTGCTGTGGGGTGCGGGATACAAGGGATGCAGGGAGCGTGGGGTGTGGAATGGGCAGGGAGATCAAGGGGTGCAAAGGGTGCGGGATACGGGGTTCAGGGGGCTCAGGAGGTGCGGGGAGTGCGGGGAGCCCCCGCATCCCGGCGCTGCCGAAAGCCGCTGCTGCCATCTGCCGACACCGCGCCGGGAGCGCCGGGAGAGGATGGGGGGCACAGCCGGGACCCCCCAACATCGCCCCGGCACCCCCGGGACAGGACCCGCACTCCGGCCCCGCGCCCGGGGCTGCGTCCGCCGCTCCTGCCGCAGCGGGCTGGGGGCAGCCGGGGTGGCCAGGAGGGGACTGGGGTCCCCCCGCTCGGAGCCCCCCGGCTCGGAGACCCCCGGCCAGGCCACCCGGCGCCGCTGTCCCCGCTGTCCCCGCTGCCGCTGCCCCGCCGCGCCCCCGAGGGTCCCTCGGACACCCCACGAGAAGGGGCGAGAAGCCACGAGAGGGAGCCCGGGGCCCGCGCGTGGCCGTTGCGCTGGGGATACTGGTGGCACTGGTGGCACTGGTGGCACTGGTGGCACCGGTGGCACCGGTGATGGCCATTAACCCCTCCGTTCCTTGAGGAGGGCGGGGGGACAAGGGACAAATCTGGGTTCCCCCCGCCCCGCTCCAGACCCCCGCAGTGTCTCCCATTCCTGCCCCAACGGGGCCGTGCCCTTCCCGGGGTGGCAGCGCCACGTCCGCACCCTCATCCCCAGGCTGAGGAGAGCATCCCAAACTGGAGGAAACCATCCCAACCCTGCGGAGAGTATCCCAACTCCAAGCAGGGCATTCCCGAGCTCAAGGGGACACGGGGACATGGAGACACGGGGACACGGGGACACAGGGAGAGGGACACGGGGACACGGGGACACGGGGACATGGGGACGCGGGGACACGGGGACAGAGGGAGAGAGGGACACGGGGACACGGGGACAGAGGGACACGGGGACACAGGGAGAGAGGGACACGGGGACACGGGGAGAGAGGGACACGGGGACACAGGGAGAGAGGGACACGGGGACACAGGGAGAGAGGGACACGGGGACACGGGGACAGAGGGACACGGGGACACAGGGAGAGAGGGACACGGGGACACGGGGACACAGGGACAGAGGGACATGGGGACAGGGAGACACGGAGATACGGGGACATGGGGACACGGGGACACGGGGACACGGAGACACGGGGACAGAGGGACACGGGGACACGGAGACAGAGGGACACGGGGACACAGGGACAGAGGGACATGGGGACACGGGGACACGGGATGGAGCCGCCCCGTTATGAAATGCTATAAAACATCCCCGCAATCCCGCGCTGTTAAATCAAGATTTAGCGAGAGAGTGGCTCCTGATCCAGATGAGATGGGGCATCACAAAGGGCTTTGTATTCCAGGAAGCCTATTAGAGGTTTAAATTATACAAATGGGCTTTTTACCAAAGATCCTCATGATCTGGGTATTTGCTTTTAATCCCCGGCGATTCCCGCAGCCCCTGCCCCACCCTGTCCCCTTTACCTTCCCCGTGTCCTCCGCAGGGCCAGGGCGTGGGGACAGGGACAGGGACAGGGACAGGGACGGGGACACACTCTGGGGACAGCATGGGCCCGTGGGGAGGGGTCTGTGGGGTCACTGGGGGCACCCCGGTTGTGCTCACTGGTACAATGAGGGGCTGAGCCCCTCCTGCTTTGCCCTGTCCCAGTTTGTCCCAGTATCCCAGAAGGTTTTTAGGGATGGTGTCTATTGTGTGCTGAGCACCAAACCTCCCTGGACATACCCGGGCTCCTTCTGTGCCACCCTGGCACCCACGAGGATGCTCCCGTGGGCACTCGGGGCTGATGCTGGACCCCAAATCACCGAGCTCTGGGCACTCTGAGCATCATCGAGCCCCATCAGCTTGGGGAGCACAGCCAGGGCCAGGCCGAGGCCACCACACTGCCCGGGACATGCAGAGGGGTGCACAGAGCCCTGGGAGCCCTGGACCCCCGTCCTGGGGCCCAGGGACACGGCGGTGTCCCCTCCGGGGGTGTCCCCTCCGGGGGTGTCCCCTGCAGCCCCACCCCACCCTGCTCTGCCGCAGCGAAGCCTCGGGGGGGGCTGCACGGCTGCCATGACAACGCAGGAAATTCCCACAGAAATCCCTGCCGGGAGGAGGAGGAAAACCAGGAGGAAAACGAGGGGGAACTCCCAGGCAGGCACCAGCAGCACCCCGGTGTGTCCCCAGCAGCTTTGGGGACATGCCACAGCGGCGCTTGTGGCTATCTCAGCACCACAGCGGGACCCTGGCACCCCCTGGGCATCCTGACCGCTCCCATGGCAGCTGTGCTGCCCATCCCCGTGCCAAGAGGTGCTGGAGGGGGCTCCAGCCATAAAACCACAATATTTTGGGGTGGAGGGGGGGTGGGAGCCAGGCAGGATGAGCTGGGGGGTGTTTGCCCCCCGTGCCAGGGACCCTGTGGATCGCTGGGGGTTTGATGTCCCTGCCCGTGCCCCCCTCCCGGGCATTTTCCTCCCTCTCCCTCCTGCAATCCCTCGCAGCTCGGGGATTAGGTGGGTTTAGGGTCGGGTTGGAGTCGGAAATGGGATGCTTTCAAATCAGCCTGCGTCAGTTGTGCCTCTGTCACTCATGCCCAGGGGGATTAAAATAGATATGAAGATTATCAGAGGGGAGGTGGCACCCCCACCTTGGGGGCCTCCCCTCTCCCCCAGCCCTGGCGCTGCTGCCTGCGGGGTGCTCAGCTCCAGCCCCCCAGGATGTCTTCCCAAAGGCACAAACCTCTCCCTTTTCCTCACCTTCCTGCTCATGTCCCTTCCCACCCCGCTCCCCAAACCTCTTTCTACAATGGGAGAGAAGCAAACACCTCTGCAGCATCTCCCCTCCCCAGTTCCGTGTTTCCAGCCCAATCCCATTCCCAAAACGCTCCACTGGGCGGGAAGCAGAGCACAAACCCCCTGCCTGGAGCTCAGGGAGGGTTCCTGGGTTTATTAGGAATTACTCATTCCTGTGCTGTGTCCAGTCCCTGTGCTCCTCAGGGCCTGGGCTGCTCCGGGTCTCGACCTCCGTTTGGTCAAGAGCAGCCCAGCTGCCCACACCTCTGGGTTTTGGATGCTTTGCCAGGACTGCTCCCTGTCTCCTGCCCTGCTTCAGCCCCGGCTTTGAGGCCTGGAGGTGCCCAAAGCCCCTCAGCCCCACTGATCGTGGACTGCTGTGGGTGGCAAAGGACCTTAAATCACCCAGTGCCCCACCTGCCATGGGCAAGGCCACCTTCTGCTATCCCAGCCTGCTCCAAACCCCATCCAGCCCAGCCTTGGACACTTCCAGGGAGGGTCAGCCACAGTTTTTTAGTACCCAGGAGATTTGGGGTGAATTAACCCCATACTGGGTCCTTCCCCCAGCTCCCCATCGTGGAGCAGCCCCCCCAGGGCATTCCTGCTCCCCCAGGCCAGCGGTGGGGCCTTGGATTTAATCACTTGATGCATTTTTTGTTTGTGTAATTCCAAGGAGAGTGGCTCTTCCTCCCATCTGCCCCCGCCATCTGCTGCCCACGGCCATCCCAGGTGCAGGGAGCCTGGGAAACCTGCTGGGAATGGCATCTCCCCATGGAGAGCATCTGTCCCCACCACAGCCTTTCCCCAGGGCTCTGAAAGCCACTTTGCCCCTTGCTGGGGTGGCTGGGGATGCTTTGCTACCCTCGTCCGAGTCCTGGGGACACCCAGCCCAAAATGGCCCTTTCTAGTCCCAAAAAGCCTGGCTTGGCACCTTCTGGGGCTGGTGGAGACAGCGTGTCCCAGTGCTCCCAGTGTTCCCAGTGCCTTCCCAGTGCTCCCAGTGCCCTCCCAATGCTCCCAGTGTCTTCCCAGTGCTCCCAGTGACCTCCCAATGCTCCCAGTGCCTTCCCAGTGCTCCCAGTGACCTCCCAGTGCTCTCCCGGTGTTCCCAGTGCCTGAAAACTTCCCAGTGTTCCCAGTGTTCCCAGTGTCTGAAAACCTCCAGTATTCCCACTGTTCCCAGTATTCCCAGTGTTCCCAGTATTCCCAGTATTCCCAGTGTTCCCAGTATTCCCAGTGTTCCCAGTATTCCCAGTGTTCCCAGTATTCCAAGTGTTCCCGGTATTCCCAGTATTCCCAGTATTCCCATTCTCCAAGACCCTCCCGTGCTCCCAGAGCCCCCCCCCCAGCTCCTTCTCTGGGGGTACCAGGGGCTGCACCCCGAGCTCTCCTCCGTGGGGCAACGTCCCGGGGGCTGAGTGGTGTCCCGGCCCGGGTGGGGGTCCCGGGGGATGCTGCCCCCGGTGCTGCCCCCGGTGCTGCCCCCGGTGCTGCCCCCGGTGCCGGTGCTGCCCCCGGTGCCGGTGCCCCCCCCTCCCCCGCCGCCCGGCGCTGCGGCGGGCGCTGCCGGGCTGCGGTGGCGGTGGCGGCGGCGACAGCGGCCGTGTCCGGGCAGGTAGGAGGTGGCGGGGGACAAGGGACCCGGGGGGGACACGCACACACACGAGCGGGGGGCACCGAGGAACCGCAGAGCCCGCGGCACCGGCACGGACCCAGCCCCGGGCACGTCCGTCCCCGCCGCCGGCTGCAGAGCCGCCCCCGCCCCGCCGCATCTTTCGGTCCCCCTCGGTCCCTGACGCTTCTTTCGGGGGTGCTCGGGGTCCCCCTCGGTCCTCGCCGCATCTTTCGGGGGTGCCCGGGGTCCCCCTCGGTCCCGGCCCTTCTTTCGGGGGTGCCCGGCAATGCCTCCCCGCGGGAGGGACCTTCCCGTGGGGGTGTCCCCGCAATCCGAGGGTGTCCGTTTTGGGGATCCCCTGGAGCCCCCGCACTCCCGGAGAGGATTCCCTGAGGGTGCCCAGCCGCCCTTCTGGAGGTGTCCGGTTTTTGGGGGGTCCTGGCAGAGCCCTCTCGGGGTGCAGAGCCCACCACGGGTTCCCTCCCCAGCGGCGGGAGCTGCCCCGGGCTGTGGGGACGGGTCACAGACCCCGGGCATCGGGGGTGGGGGTCGTGCCAGCCCCGGGGGGACAAAACCGGGGACCCCTGAGTGGGGTGGGACACGCAGATCCTTCCTCGGGCTGCTGGAGCCGGGGTGGCGGGAAGGAGAGACCCTGAGGGGTCCCAGCCCCCTGTAACTGAGGGGTCCTGGCTGCTCCTCCTGGGGAATCCTGAGATCCAAAGGAATCTTTGGGGGCGCTGGGACCTCTCCCTGCTCTGGGTAAGGCAGCTCCAGGCACTTCTGCAGCCCGGGCACCCCGGGAGGGTGGCAGTGGGTCAAGGTCACCGCGGAGTGCCCAGGCTGGGGACGTGAGGTGCTGGACACCCTCCCCGCTGAGCTCCTCGGGGCTGATCCTGAGTCCCCCCGGGCTGGGGGCACCCTGGGGCAGGGACAGAGCCCCGAGTAGGTCCCTGCCGCCCCCAGCCCTTCCTGGAGGCATCAAATATTAACGGAGCCAGCGGAGGAGCTGAAAATATCCCTCCTCCGAGGGATCTGACCCAGATCCGGCCAGCCCCGGCGCTGAGCTGGACCCAGAACCGCACGCACCGCTCAGCCGGGACCCCCTCCCCTCCTCGGGGCCCTGCTGATCCCACCTATATATCACCTATATATTATGCAAATGAGCTATAAGGGCTTATTACGCAAACAGGAGGGGGCTGGCGCTGCCTGGCGCTGGGTGGTCCCCGGCGCTGGCCCCGAGGGCTCAGAGCGCCCAGCGGGGATGGAGGGAGCAGCACCGGCGTCCGGCCGGGTGTCCGGGGGCTGCCAGCGAGCGCTGCCCCGTCCCTGTCCCCTCCTGTAGCGCAGAGGGACCCCCCGAGCCCGGCCAGGCAGCGCTCGTCCCCCCGGGACGCGTCCCAGCGCAATGGGGAAGCAGAACAGCAAACTCCGCCCGGAGATGCTCCAGGACCTGCGGGAAAACACGGAGTTCTCCGACCTGGAGCTGCAGGGCTGGTACAAAGGTTTCCTGAAGGACTGTCCCTCGGGCATGCTGGACGTGGAGGAGTTCAAGAAGATCTACGCCAACTTCTTCCCCTACGGCGACGCCTCCAAGTTCGCCGAGCACGTTTTCCGCACCTTCGACACCAACGGCGACGGCACCATCGACTTCAGGGAGTTCATCATCGCCCTGAGCGTCACCTCCCGCGGCAAGCTGGAGCAGAAGCTCATGTGGGCCTTCAGCATGTACGACCTGGACGGCAACGGCTACATCAGCCGGGAGGAGATGCTGGAGATCGTGCAGGTACCGGGCGGCCCCGCCGGGCTCCCGCCCCGCCGGGCTGTCACCGCGCTGCCGCGGTCGCCGCCCAGGGTGAGGGTGGGGTGGGGATTTCACCCCGTGGGACCCCCGGGACGGGGTTTTGCAGTAGCAGGGATGAAGCCATTGCTGCCTGCAGGGGTCATTTTATCCTGGAGCATCCTGAGTCTTTCCCTGCCTGGGGGTGTCCCTTTTTTACGCCATCCCGGGACCTTCCCGTGCTTCCAGGGTGGGCAGTTGTCCCCCAGCACGCCTGGTGCTGTTGGCAAATGGGCAGGAGACGCTTTCCATGCCCAAATCCCAACCTGGTGATGCTCAGTGGCACCCCAATGGCCCAATCCTCCCTGCAGGAGCAGCTCCAGCCCTGGCTGTGCTGGGAGCTGAAGCCCCCACAACCCAATCCCATAAAAAGGGTGTCAAAGGCCGGCCCCATTCCCAGGGAAGCAAAGCCCAGAGCTCTGTGCCTGTCCCAGGTGGGCAGTGCCAGAACCCTCAGCCCTTCTCCTTCCCCCAGGCCATCTACAAAATGGTCTCCTCTGTCATGAACATGCCTGAAGATGAATCCACCCCGGAGAAAAGGACAGACAAAATCTTCCGACAGATGGATACTAATAACGACGGTAAATGAGAGGAGCTGCAGGGGATTAGGGAAAGGTCTCATGGCTAAATCCAGGGCTCTCAGAAGGAGCCGCACGCACGCTGATTAAATGGCTCACGTCCCCCTGCCTGGCCCCGCTGGCAGGAGGGGCTCAGGGTGCTGGGCACCCCAGGGTGCTCCTCCCGGATGGGAGGGGGTCCATGGGCTGCTCTGGGTGGTCTCTGGTGCTGGGAGGTGGCTGAGCCGTGTCCCCTTCCCCGCAGGGAAGCTCTCGCTGGAGGAGTTCATCAGAGGGGCCAAGAGTGACCCGTCCATCGTGCGCCTGCTGCAGTGTGACCCCAGCGGGGCCATGCAGTTCTGAGCCCCACGGACCCCCACGGCCCCACCCTGCCACCCCCCACCCTGCAGATTGTCACTGCCCCTTGCCCAGCCCCCCTGCGCTCCCCGCTGTGCCCCCACAGCCCCTCGTGGGATGATATTGGGGTGAGGGGAAACAGGGCACAGTCCCCATCCCCGGGGGGCTCTGCACTGGCATCGCTGGTGGGAGGATGGAGGCAGGGTCTGCCCTGAGCGAGGACAGTCCCCCCCAGCCCCGGGGCTTGGAGCAGGGGGACAGCCCAGCCTGGTGGCCAAGCCCCTGCTGCATCTCCGGCAGGCGCGGGGACACGGCCCAGGGGACAAAACCCCGGTGGCTGGGGGGTCCCTGGCACCCAGCCCCACATGGAGACACTCCCGTGGGCAGGGATGGGCCAGCCCCTTCCCCACGGCAGGGATGGGCCAGCCCCTTCCCCACGGCAGGGATGGGCCGGCCCCTTCCCCACATCCCGTGGGCAGGAATGGGGCCGGGGGTGGCCGTGCTTCTGGGCTCGAATACCTGCAGAATAAAGTTTGTGTCAGTGCAGTCCGTGCTGGGAAAGGGGACACGGAGCCCCTGGGGAAAGTTCCTCCCTGCAGGCTCTGCATCCAGCCCAGTTTCATCCCTCGCTGCAGCCCAAGGCCACGGGATGGGCTCGTGCTCCAGGGGATGTGTCCACACATCCTGGGACGCAGCTGAGTCCTGTCGTGGGGCTGTGCTGGTGCTGGAACGGGGCAGGAATGGCCAGGGCACATCCACAGGGTCATTTATCCCTCAGGCCCTGCTCAGAGCCGGGCAATTTCTCCACTGTCCAGTCTCAGCAAGGCCAGGCACTGCCCGGGGCCGGGGCTCTCCACGGGGGCTTCCTGCAGAGAGACCTGGAAGCCAGAGAGAAGGATGAGGATGGGAGCAGAGGGGTGGAAGTCTTGGATCCACAAACTCCCAGCCTGGTCTGTCCCAGCCCTGCAGCAGAGGGGCTGGAGCTGAGCCCAGGAACCAGAGATCACCTTCATCCGGAGCATCCCGCGGCAGCAGCGGCCGAGGCGGAGCAGCTCCAGGGTGAGCAGGAGGCAGCGGATGCTGAAGAAGATCCCCACGGCCTCCAGCAGGAGGGAGATGGCCCAGAGGGACAGCGTGGAGCTCTGGGACACAGCGGGAGCATCAACCCCGGGCGCGTCCTCCCCCTCCGCGGCACATCCCCACCCCCAGCCCCACGCGGGGCACTCACGTAGACGCGGGTGGGATCGAAGGGACACTCGCGGGACACCGGGGCGAGGGCGCTGTTGGCGATGGAGCAGGGGGCCAGCAGCACCCGGCCCTGGTTGCCCAGGGTGAGCCCGATGGCCACGAGCAGCCCCAGCAGGCAGCACAGGCTGCAGAGGCTGCTGCAGGCGCTCAGGGCCAGCAGCGCCCATTTCTGCAGGAGGGAGAAGGGGGTTTGGGTTTGGGTTTGGGTTTTGGGGATGTCCCCTCCCCTGGACAGACCCAAGAGAGGGGCTGGGAGGGCTGCACCCCCCGGTGCTGGGAGGGGGCTGGAGGTGCTTACGAGGGCAGCAGGGCCGAGGTAACGGGAGAGCAGCAGGGCAGAGACTCCGCAGGAGATGATCTGCGGGAAGCGCAGGGAGGTCAGCGAGGAGCGGCCCCTGCCCCAGGGCCCCTTTCCCTGCTGGCTTCATCCTGGAAGCTCATCCAGGGGGCAGCGCTTCACCTCGCACAGCCTCGCCCCGGAGTGTTTCATTCCCCAAGAAAGGCTTCTTTCGGGTGGGGAAGGGGAGTCCCAGCAGTGTCCATCCTGCATCCCATCTCCTTGCCAGCCCGCAGCCCTCCCCCATCCCTCCCTCACCCCTCCCCACGTGTCCCCAGCCCCGCTGCCGGCGGTACCAGCAGCGCAGCGATGACAGAGGCGCTGTTGGTGACGCCGTAGTGCAGGGAGGTGGCATCGCGGGCCGTGACCACGAAGCGCAGGACGGTGCCGTGGACCAGGGCGCCGCTGATGAAGTTGAGGTGCCCGACGATGAGGAGGATGAGCCCCGTTTTCATCAGCACATTTCGGTGGCCGCTGGGATCGAGGTGGCCTGAGACGAGGGGAGAGGGGGGTGTGGGGTGGCCAGCACCGAGCTGTCCCTACCTGGCACAGGAATGGGGCATCTGGGGCCAGCCCCGGCGGACGTGCCCCGTGCTGGCAGGGGATGAGGCAGGAGGCGATGTGGAAGCCCAGATATGCAGATCACTGGTCCAGCCAGCTCTCCTGGGACCGGAGCAAAGGTGTGGGGCCAGTGGCCATGGGGACAGGGTCCCTGTGGGGCTGGGAAGAGCTGGGGCTCCTCGGAGTGATGAGGAAGCTCTGGGACAGCAGCTGTCCCCAAATGGCAGCTCCAGGGCTGGGTTCTGGCACCCGGCATTTCGAGGAGTGACTGAGGGGCTGTTCTCCCTCTGGAACCCACCCTCACACAGCCATCACCACCCCGTGCTCAGCCCAGCTCCTTCCCTGAGCCCATCTCAGCTCCTCTCCCTCCCTCCGTGCCTCAGTTTCCCCTGCCCTCCTGTTGTGATCGCCACCCAGAGCCGGACTCACCCACTTGGCACATCTTCACCGGGCCGGGACCAGCCCATCAGAGCCCCTCGGTGCCCCGGGGGCCTGCCCTGCCCTCAGCCCCCGGATCCATCGGGTCTGGGTGGGAGCAGGGCTGGGAATGGGCAGGACCAGGACACCGGAGCCACCCGGCTGCTGCTCCAATTCCTGTCAGACCAGCTCCCCGGGACAAAGGGATAACTCCACCTTCTCCTGCGTGTCCCACCCCTGCCCTCCCCTTGCTGCCAAGCCAGCAGCCGTGCCGTGACATGCCGTGCCGTGCCAATTCACCATTCCACGCTTCCTCATCCCCCTCCCCATCCATCCCCACCCCAAAGCTGTGGCAGCAGCCAGGGATCCCCCCAGGCTGGGGTGGGACAGTGCCGGACCACGGGGCACTGACCAGCACTGCCAGGGACTGAGGGCAGAGCAGAGGGGCCAGGGCGGGTGGAGACTTCACCAAACGGTGACTCAGAGGAGCCGCTTTGGTGGCCACTGCCCCTCAGGGAGCTTCCAGGAAAATTCCAGGGACTGGGATGGCGTCAGGGCCTTGCTGTGGGAGCAGCCCCCAGCTCAGCTCACACCGAGGGGCTGTGGGGTCCAACAATTTAATTCCAGGGACAACGCTGGTACCTGGGACTGCTCTGGGGAAAGGCCACTGCTCTCAGCATCCTCAGCTCCCACACACCCAGAAGTGCTGGAAATTTGCCCTTTCCCCCCATTCTTCCCCTCCTTGCACCTGTACCCAGCCCTGCTGCACAGGGAGAGGGAGAAGAGAGATCTCTCCCCTTCCCAAGCCTTTGGGAACAGCATTCACATGGACAAAGGCAGCTGGAAGATTTCCCTGCAGCTTTGGAAAGGATGAGCTGGATTCAGGTCGAATGACAACCAGAATCTTTATTCCAAGAGTCCCTTAGGATGGTTGCAGACATACAGACACACGTACATATTTACACTCTTACACACCTCACAGAGTTTGAACCAATAAATTAAAACAAAAAGAGGACAGGGGGGAAATTTATTTTTTTTTCCTTTCCTTTTTTTTTGTTTTCTTTTTTTTTTTTTTCTGTCACATAAGAAACAGCAACTCCCCGAGGCGAGGCTGGGGGAGCCCAGCTGGAGGATGGCAAACAGAAGCCAACAGGGACACAACCCTGGCCCAGAAGCTGCAGTGAAGAGTGCTCAGGTCACACTCTGGCTTCGATGCATTCCAGCTGGACCATCTCATCCAGCCGGCAGCCCTCGGCTTGGGCACAGTGGCTCAGGTGGGCACTTGGGCTCTGGGCACCTCTTGCTCTGGGGGTGTGTGGGCAGCCTGCTGCAGTCTGACAGAGGGGGGACTCGCACTCGTCCGAGGTAATGTCCGGCACGTCGTCCGACTGGCTGTCCGAGCTCTCCAGGTCGCTGCGGATGCTCTCGGGCTGGGCCAGGCTGATGTCCCACGTCTGGCTGGCCATGCAGTCCTTCTGCTCACAGCTTTGGTGTTCACACGGCTGCTCCCGCTTCTCATCCTCCTCCTCCTCCTCCTCCTCCTCCTCCTCCTCGTTCTCTGCCATCTGGGTGTGGACGTGCAGGGAGTCCTCTGTGCTGCTGCCGCTGGTCAGCTGGTAGTGACTGGGTTTGGCTTCGATGTCCACCTGGATCTCCATGTTATTGCACTCCCTGCAGAAACAGCCACCCTCACGTTACTGGCAGCAGTTACTGCGTTCAACCGGGCTGTGCTGGGAGAATCACACCTCCCAAACACCAGCAAGGTGCTGCTCATCACCCCACAACTCCCTGCTCTCCTTGAATCCTCCGAAGAGAGCCACGATCACCCCCATGCTGAGCTGGGAAAGCTCCAGAGTCCCCTCAGACTGTCCTAGAGGGTGCTGGGCTGCAGATCCCCTCCCAGCCTGCCCACCACACATGGAGGCTGCTCCCACGCTGTCCCCAGCCCTGCTGCCCTGCTGGGAGAAGGACGGAGCCCTGGTGCCAACCCAGCCATCCCACCACCCACAGCAGCACTCACAGAGCGTCCCCGTTCCCAGGACAGCCCCCACCAACGCCCCTCTCAGCACTCCACGGCCTCCCACCTGTCCTGGGGGTTGTAGGAGCTGATGATGGAACCGGCCATGGCTCGGGTGCTGGCGTTGTCGCTGATGGCCCCCAAACTGACCGAGTCTTTGGGGAAAATCTCCTTCTGCACATCTGCCTGGACTTCCAGCCTGCAGGAAAGAAGAGGATTCCTCAGAAACTTCCTCAGAAACGCTTCAGATGCTTTAGGAGCACCGACCCATCCCTGCTCCTCACGGGAGAGCAAAAATCCCTGTTCACAGTTTAACCCCAGTGGTTGCTCTCGTCCAGTCTCATTTTTGGCTCTATTTAGGCAAATCCATTCCGTTTTCCATGACGAAGGTAAAGCAGTGTTTACACCCATGACTCACACGATTCCTGCGAAGAGCTGATTTCCATGGATCTCGCACACAGATTACATCCTGGCTGCCACATCAACACGTGGCTCTAATTACCCAGCAAACTGACTCACAGGCAAGTTAGGAGGAAAACTGTGGTGTAACCTCCTGACTTGGAGAGCCATGACCCTGCTGGCAGAACAGGAAGCATCAAAGCCTCCAGGCTGGGATAACAGGGCTGGAATAGCTTTAAGCAGGGCAGGCAGGAGCTCTGTGCTGTTCCAAATTAAGCTGAAGCATCAGCTCTGTGGTCTCAAGGAGCTCAATAGGGATCTGTCCTCCTTGCAAGAACTAGACTGGCACTGACTCCAGACAGAATCATGGAATGGTTTGGGTTGGAATGAACCTTAAAAAATCATCCAGTTCCAACCTCCTGCCATGGGCAGGGACACCTTCTCCTAGACCAGGCTGCTCAGAGCCCCATCCAGCCTGGTCCTGAAACATCTCCAAGGATGAGGACCCCACAACCTCTGTGGGCCATCTGTGCCAGTGTCTCCCCACCCTGAGTGTCTCTGGGGCCAGATCATCCTAGGTGATCTCCTAGACCCGGTTATTCTACAACAAACCAAGGCACAAAACCACCACGACACAACCCCTAGATCAAAGCAGCTTCACTCACACTCCCGGGAAGCTCCCCAAAGCAAACCCACTGAACCCACACAGGCCTTGGGATGCCCTCTGCTTCTCCCACAGTCCAGTTACCTGCTGTACTTGCCCTTGCTCCCCGAGAGGACCCCCCCGCTCAGGGTGCCCCCGGACAGGGCGGCGAAGCTGGCAGTCTCGCTGTAGTTGCCCTGGATGACACTGAGCCCATCTGTGGGGCTGCCACTGGTGCTCAGCACACTGGTCAGCCCCTCAATGCTGCTCTCTCCAATGCTGGGGTTCTTCAGGGCTCTCCAGGCATCAGCCACTGCAGGGAAGGAGAGCACAGGGGGTGGAATCGGCAGCGGGAGCGCTCGGCTGCGACGTCTCATCCCAGGTTTGGGAGACATCAGGAGCTCAAAGCATTTCATTGCAAGAGGCAACAAGAGCATTTTGCTTCACCCCCTTCTCATCACCAGTTTTTACCTGTGATGGGTCCATCATCTTCATCAAACTCGATTTTCACCCCCTTTCCGTTGGCTGTGCTGACCCCACAGCCACCACCCCGGCACAGCGAGATGGGCACGACCCCATAGACGTAGGCCAGCATGATGGGGACCCCAATTCCTGGAGAGGAGGATGAGCTGGGTTAAGAAAAGCTTGAAGATATGTTGGGCAGACAGAAAAGATTTTTTAGGGACTCTCTCAGTCATGTTTTTGTTGCTTTTAAAGGTTCCAATTCACGGTTATGCACACAGACAGAGGAGGAGCCCTGTGGGCTGAGGGGGAGAACCCCAAGAGCACTGAACCCCCAAGAGCGTTGAACCCCCAAGGCATCAGCCACCAAACCATGACAGGAGACAGCTCTGTGTGACAAGGGACTCCAGCATGGGCTGGGGCACAGCAACTGGTGCTGCAGACAAGCCCTGTGCTGGCTGTGGGCCAGCTCGAGCACATGAGGATGTGAGACAGCATTGTGCCCAAACCCACACAGAGCTGCACTCTGCCAACTGCCCCTTGGCCACCCCATGGCACAGGGCTGGGCTACCCACTTGTCTCAGTGGCTACTGGGCCAGCAGGAGGGACAGGGCTGAGCCCACTTACCAACACTGACAGCAGCAATGACTGGGGAGGCAATGACAGACAAGGTGACCCCACCAGTAATGGCCAAGTTCCTCTTGTGCTTGGAGGTTTTCTTCCCCTCATACCTGCTGTGGATCTGATGGAAGAAAATGCACCAGGTGAGAACAGCAGACACCCAGGGGACATGAAGAAGTGATTTTACAGCCTTGGCAGCTGCATGAGCCCTTGAAGAACCTCATTTTGAACACAGATCTCATCGCAGAGCAGACCTAAGGGTGTGTGTTGAAGAAAAAAAAGCCACCACAAGTACAGGGCTGATGGGCTCAAAAGGGATTCCTTGGGTGCTCCTGGGTCAAAGCAGAGGCACAAAAGACATGCAAAATGCATTTGGGAGGGCTTGAGCCTGAAGGGCTACCAGGGCTATCAGCCACCACCTTTTATCAGCCACCACCTGCCCACACAAAGCCCAGGAGATAAGAGAAGCTTTAGAAGAGAAAACTGAATTTGGGTTCTGTGACAAGATCCACCCTTCCTATCAGCTCTAAATTTCTGGTCAGCACAGAGAACACCCCAAACCCTTCTGCCCCCCACACTCACCTTCCTCCCAACGTACACAGGGATGCCAATGACCATGGCAGGAATGGCAATGCCAGCAATGAGGGAAATGCCCACAGGAGCTCCAATCAACGTGCCCAGCTGCCAGAGAATCTTCTTTTTACGACTCCATGGCTTTTTGCCCCAGAATGTACAGCCAGAGGGGCTTCATGGAAGGGGAAAAAATGGCATTAGCACTCCAGCAATTCCTATAAGCTCCTGAGAATCCCAAGTTCAACTTGCACATGAAAAAAACCCAAAATTTAGGAAGCAGGTAGACAATACAAATAAGTTTTCTGTCTTTTTTTTTTCCCAAAAAGGTGAATATCACACTATTGGGTCAATGTTTAATACTCAGTACACCAAGAGGTCTCAAAGGTAATTGTATCAGGGGCTTTGTTTGGCGTGGGAAGAGCATCTGAATGCTGTAAAGTGGGAACAGAGTTCATCTCTTTGGGTCAGAAACAATAAAATTTTGCTGAAGCAGGAGGGTGAAAGTCCAACAGGGGCAGTGAACTCCTCCACACAGCCTGAGAGGGGCACGTGCTGCTGCCCTGCTCACCTGAGGTAATGCAGATCTGAGATCTCCTTCATGCAGAGCCAGCAGAACTCGCAGCCACACACGGCACACGTCATGTGGTTGCAGCTGCCATCGTTCATCTTGATGATGTAAGCACTGCAGCGTGGGCACGGCTTGATGTCATCAGCTGAGGGGAGGAAACAGGGAATTCAGATGGGATCTCTGCTGTGAGAGTGAACAGTCAGCCAGGGGAGTCTCATTAAGGACTGAAATCCTTATTTTCTCTGCAGCAGAACACCTTTGCTGCTCGCAGGGGGGTGGTGAGTCTTTAATTTATCTCCGAGAAGATAATTTTGATGTGACAGACCCCACCAACAGCAGGGACTGGGAACAACAGCCACTTTAAAAAGCTTGTTCTAATCTTGAATGGGATGGATTCCAGAATTCATGCTTAAACACAGGGAACAAGTCATACCTGCCCAGCACAACGAGCCATTACTGAATTGCTCCACGGAGGTGATTCACGGGCCAAGAACAACACAGCAACTGGGAGAACAGGCACTGGAGAAACCCCAAACTTGGCTTTTAGGGGACCAGGGGCTGCAGCCACACACAGCTGCAGAGGCTGCCCAGGCCCCAGCGTGCTGCTGGCAGAGCAGGATAAGGGGTTTTCATCCCTTCCCTAATTCAGGCATCATCTGATCGTGGTTATGCAATGGCTGTGCCGTGGTTCGGGGCTCTGCTGGCCCCTGAAAAGCTCAGCAAGATGAAATCCAGCTGTGAGCCCGGCTCACACCTTATTAATCACCAGGCTGGATCCAGCACGGCGGGCTGGGGAGAAACCACTGTCTCAAAAACCTCCCTTCCCGTGGCTAAGTGCCCTTCCTGGCAGGGATCTCGCTAACAGGATAGAAAAATTGGGTTTTTCTGCTGGCTGGGGCAGTATCTATGCTGTCCATTCTTAGGGTTCTCTAAACTGGGGCATGTTGGACTTCAGCACACCACTAAGCCACCTCAGAACCACCCACGACAGCTCCACACTGCGTGAATTAATATTTAAACTCCTCACACAGAAGGAAAACCAGGGTATTTTGTTTGGGGGTAGGGCAGGGCTTTAAAAAATGGCCTCAGTGCCCACTTCCAGAGTCAATAGAGCTATTTTTAAGGAACACAAACTCAGCAGACACAGCAGCTCCTAGCAGGCAGCGGAGGAGTTCTGTGGGTTGGCCTTTTTTTGGTACCTGCCATTACCAAGACCTAACAGTGCACAGAGCAGAGCTCCCCACACTCAGCTGGCCATGAATGCTGCTCTTCACGAGCAGGCAACTTTGAAGCTGCAACAGTAAAAAAGGGACTGCTTGTTCAGGGTTTAGATCAGTAGAAAAGCAAGAACATCCAAGATCAAAAGAGCCACAAGCAGAGCTGGGGCGGATGAGGGGAGTTGCCGTGACACAAAAGGACCCAAAGCACATCATCACCTACTGATCTCTTTGGTGCTGCTGGAAGAGATCAGATGTGTTCTAACACACACAAGGAGGGGAAATGACTCTGAGTTTCACAGCTGCAGGAGACACTCGGGCTTTGAGGGGAGGAGGTTTACACAGATTGCTGCTTCCCTCATCACACACACACACATACACACACAGAGCCAAGCAACCAAAAACTCAGGGTGTGACTCTTGGGGCCGTCCTGTGCAGGGCGAGGAGTCGGAGCCTGGTGGGTCTCTCTGAACTCGGGGTATTTTATGACAAACGGGTCAATCCGTACCCGGGCCGGACTCCTGTCCGTAGCTGAGGCCCGACGTGTGCTTGGTCCGTACCCGCAGGGTCTGTGCCCGCTGCTGCCGGGCCATGTCGCAGGTTTGGTTGGGGTGCCATATCTGCTTGCAGTGGTAGCAGAACTCTGTCTGGCAGCCGTCCCTCTCGCAGGTCAGCTTGGGGCAGCTGGCACAGCCGTAGGCGATCACCGCGTAGCTGCGGGGAGGAATCGAAGCACAGAGTTACCAGGTGAGAGCCCTTTCATTCAGAGCCACCAGCCCACCTTCCCCCTTCTCATTCCTGAGCACTGCTACAGCAGCCTCCACACCAGACACATTCCTGCGCTCTGCAGGGCCTGAAATTAAGCACTGCTAATTGGGTTACTCAGGGCAGGCACCTTTCATGCAGGCAGCCTGGGATGCTGAGTTGTTCTCTCCTCAGGAACTGCTGGCAGTTCTCACTGGGCAGAACTCACACAGGGCAGATTTGTCTGGCCCAGTGTGCCCAGCTAACTCCTTGCTGTTTCCTCCCAGGATGGGCTCTGGCTGCTCTTTCCAGGCATACACATCACTCATTTCCTTAGGACAGATCTATGGGTGGATGCTGTATGGTCCAGAGGAGTCTAGGAAAGCTGAGCTTGTCCTCAGCACTTCTATCAACTTAATGATTCTAAAAAAAGTGCAACAGCAGTTCCATACGTAGCTAAGTCAACAAGCGAGCTCCTGAGGATCTCTTCAGAGCTTCCTTTTCCAAAGGGTGATGAAGAACAATGCCCTGCCTTTGGAACAAGCCAAAACTGGAGCAAAATAACCAACTGTGCAAAAGAGAAAGGCCAAGCTCAACCAGCTCACTGTGACAGCAGTGTGACACGCCTAGAAGGAAGTGTCCTGTGTACACAAAAGCCTAAGCAGCATCACCAAGCAGTGCTGCAGAAATCTGACTGACAGTCACTGAGGATGAGGCTGTTTCCATTGGCAGGGGCTGACATGAGCAATTCCAGAAGTGCCTTCCCAGTCCTGCAACATCCATGTGGCAAAAAGGGTATTTTTGTTAGTGGTCAGAAGAGAATAACTCCTATTTAAGGTTTCATATTTAGAGCTCGTGTGGCTCGAGTTGTATTTGCCTCTTCTCCTCCGAGGCAGCGGCGTGAGAACCACTGAATGTGTCACACCACAATGATTCACATCCCGTGGGAGTTTGAGCAACTTCATCCTACCAGGCTACGACAGCATCGCCAAAGAAACAACATCTGAGGGCTGGCAGGCACGACTGCAGCTCTACCTGTGCATTCACACACCTGCACCTGAGCCCAGCAAGAGGAGACATGGGATAATCCCCATCCCTGGAAGTGTCCCAGCACATGAGTGGATGAATTTTAAGGTCCCTTTCCACCCAAACCACTCTGTTGCTATAAAATAATTCTGTGATGCAAATGGTCCAGGGGGTTGGGAGGGATGAATTTGATTCCTGTGCACCTTCTCTAAGGAATATTCCACTAAATTTCCTCACTCTGGCCTGCCCTTGGCAGAACAGAAAGGAAAAGCTTCATCTGCTCAGCTGTGTTGTGACATTGCTATTTCCAACCATAACAGCAGCCTAGGAGAGCACAGTGTAATATATTAAGCACACTCTAAATTAACTCCTCGCTCAAAATGTTGGGTTTTTTTAAACACTCAAGAAATTAAAATCATCAGCATTTATATTTTATTGCTAGAGCTGAAATTACAAATTTCATGCACAAGCCCACAGCTGTGGGGAAAGAAGCTCCAGGACTCTTTAGTGGGGAAAGAAATAACACATCTCCATGTCAAGGTCAACAAGAAAGTAGGTTTTGAAGTGAAATGCTGAGGAATAGTCATGGCAGGACCTGGATGGACAGTGGTTGTCCTCTTCCACTGACCTCCAACATATTGCTGGCTTAAATGGCCAATTTCAGGCTCAATCCCTTTAGATAAGAGGAGAAACTGAGTCCTCCTCCCTGAGTTTTCCTCACAAAGAATGTGAGTGTTTTCCTGAGACTCCAGGAATGGCAGAGCTCTGCTTCCAGCCCCCTCCTTGGATGGCCACGAGTTTCCTCCATCCCTCCTCCTGCCCATTCACGGATCTCAGCCCACACACCTCTGTTTTCTTCAAAGGTTCTGTTTTTCTCCCAAGCTTTTGGGAAGGCTGCAGTGTGACAAACACTAGACAGCGATACCACCTGATTGTAGCAAGGGAAAAAAAAAAAAACAAACCAAAAAACCCGGAGCTGCAAACACAGAAAATGATTTGTTTTGCGACTGATGGCGCATCAATTGACCAGGGTTTCCACGGCAACACGCACCCGTGTTGTGTTCTCCTCCTCCTCCTCCTCCCCCAGGGCAGCACAGCCAGGATGTTTCATTTAGGAAACGCTGCGAGGAAGGCACGGGATGTTTTTAGGGTCCTGTCACAGCCCTGCAGCCCCCTTGATGCCACCACCTCGGTGGGGGTGACCATCCAATGTCACCCCAGCCGTCGTGGGGCACCTCGGTGGCGCTGGCAAGGATACAACTGGCAGCATTTTTGTTGTAACTTCCCTCAGGGGTTTTGTTCACCTTTGGCCAGGGGGAGGGAATTGAAGTTTCTCTTCAAAAGCCCGGGTGACGCCTCATGAGCTGAACATCAACAGACTGGGAGGAGCCAGAAGAAACAGAGGAAATACACGGACATCAACAAACATCACACCCCCCCCTCCCCGGTGAGGCTGGAGACACCTGGTCTGGGAAAAGATCGATAAGAGAACCAAAGAATGAGGGCCGAATTAGCATCGAAGGGATCAATAACCAATAGGAGATCGAACCATTGTGTAATTTAAGATCAAGGAACGTGAATTTCTTTGAGGTTTTTAATGTATAAATATGTGAAAAGTCTGGTGAAGAACCAGGGGGGATGGAAGGATTTTCACTGCACAAGCCAGGCATGGATGAAATGATTTCTGTTGCACATCCTGGCCAGAATAAAGGAATGCCACGATTCTCTGACGCTGAAGTGACGCTGCTGGCAGGTTTCAGTTCGGGTGACAGTGGTGGGTGACATTCAGGGCCAAACATCACTCTGCCGTGCCCCCAGCCCTACGCTCTGTACTACTCCGGCACTACTACAGCGGGGAAAGCCCGCTGTAAATAATTCATACCCTCATTTTACAGAAGCACAGCCACACAAGCTCTGCTGGGAAGAATGAATAGGGTGATTAATTCCTCTCTCTGCCGGAGGGCTGATTCCAACAGCCTTTGTTCCAGCGATACACACACACCAGCAGCGCCGGTCCACTAGAGCTGTCTCCAACATCTCCAACAGCCCCGGGGTCGCTTATTGCTCTTCTGGGCAGCTGGGAGGAGGATGCCAGCACGTCACCTGGCTCATCCTGCTCCCTGACTAACCAGGGAGGAGGCTTTGGCTCGGAGAAAGAGCTGTGTGTGACACCAGCCTGCCCAAACCTCCCCAGAGGAAGGGATCAGGCTCAGGCTGCCTTGCTGTCACGGAGGCAACGCCCTCCGGGGCCGCGCTGGAGCTGGCTCCTTCCAACCAGCCAGCCCAGGTTCCTACACCTTATCCTGGGCACAGATAACATCACAGCACTCAAGGAACTGAGATTGGTAAGCAGGAACCGGATTTTCTCCAGCCGGTTACCAGCAGAGGTATTCCCTCCCTGGCTGCTCTATCTCCCCGATCTTATCCCCAGCGCTGCTGAAATACCGCGATCTTGCACTTGATTTGGCTTCAGAAAGGAGCAAAGGTGTTGTTTGCTGTTAACTTCACCCTCTGAAGGAACAAGCCCTTATACAGGATGCTCAAGAGGCCGTGAAATGGGTAACCTGAGACAGGTTCACCGATTTGCATAGGATGCCTATTACAAGGCTCTGATTAAATCTTCACAATCCTCCCACCACCTTTTCCATTCCGACTACTAGGTCAGACTTTCCTTTCATGTTCTTGCTACCCAAAATTGCCATCCAAGCTGAGTTGTAGCTCAACTTCACAGCACTTCTCTCAAGTTCCCCGACCAAGCCCTTTTTCAAGCAGCTTTGGCTCACGCCCAAAACAGAAACCCAACAGAGGTCGTTTAAAAGAAAAGGGAAGAGAAAACGAAAGCAACACGTTCATAACTACACAGTCATCAGGCTTGGCTGGGCTGACTTCTGGACAGACAGATGTTTCCTCACTTGGGCAACGGACAGTGAGTCAACATCACTCCTCTCTGTTGTGTATTCATGTCCTCACTGGGAAAAAGTGACTGGTTAGAGTTCCTTCTTCCCCACTACTGGAGGCTGCAGCGTTGTCCTCATGCACTGTCCCCAGCACTGGCACAGCTGGGAAAATCCACACTTACCATTTGTGCAGAAAAAAAATGTTTCTGTTATATTAGGGAAGCAATGGCTCTGCCTAAAACCCCCTTCGAGACAAATCACTCCTGCCCGATTTGTCTGTGTTCTCATAATCCCCAAGGTCACATCCTAGAGCTCTTGAGAGATAATGGGGATAGATGGAATTTTGGTACCCAAGGCCTATCAGCTGTCCTGAACAGACTGCAGATAAGCAAAGAACCCGTGCAGCGAGGGCTCCTCATGGGACACAGCAGGACCAGAAGTGTATCAGCCGCAGCACCCTACTGAGGGTGAGCCACACCTCTGTGTGCTGTGCTGGGACCCACGTCTGCAGGGACAGTGACTCCCAGGGCTATCCCAGCTGTCCTGCTGGGGACAGGCAGCAACCCACAGCGCGTTCCTCTTCACCCAGCTATCCCAGCATTGCTGGGGACAGGCAGCATCCCTCCAGGGCGGGGGTCGACCTTCCCCGAGACTCCCCAGGACAGACAGATGGGACAGCACCCTACGGAGACAGCAGGCTTCCCCTGCCAAGCTGTCCCAGGATGGAAAGAACAGAAGCTCCCCCTCCAGAGGAGGGAGGACAGCAGGTTGTGCCAGGATGGAGAGGACAGCGGTTCCCCACTCCCCGAGGGCTCCCAGCACGGAGAGTCCAGCGCTGCCCGGGCTGTCCCAGCACGGCGTGGCAGCATCCCAGCGCCACCCCTTGTCCCCCGCAGCACTCACCCGCAGTCGGGGGCCGGACACCAGCGGCAGTCGGGGTCGGCGGCGAGGCAGCGGCGCAGCATGAACTCCTCGTACTTGGCGACGAGGTGCGGCGAGTCGCGGAGCAGGCGGCGGATGTCGGCGGGGTTGAGGCGCTCGCTGCACTCGGGGCAGCAGATGTTGACGCGGGACTCGGTGATCTCGATGCGCAGGTACTGCCGCAGGCAGGCCCCGCACGACCGGTGCGGGCACGACAGCAGCCGCGGCGCGTTCTCCGCCGGCTGCCGCACCAGGCACAGCGGGCACTCC
>QUSF01000206.1:6401-37951 GCA_003676055.1 Chloebia gouldiae | reverse complement strand
CAGCAGCGCCATTGCTCCCCTCAGCGCCTCCATCTCCCCTCAGTGCCATTGCTCTCCTCAGTGCCCGACTCTCCTCAGCCTCCCGGTTCCGTCAGCACCCCCGGCTCCCCTCAGTGCACCCATGTCCCCTAAACACCCCTGTCTCCCTTCAGCTCCCTGTTTCCCCTCAGCGCCCTGGCTCCTCATAACACCCTGCTCCCCTCAGTTCTTGGGTCCCCTCAGCACCCTAATGCCCTCAATGTTTGGACAACACTCTCAGGCACATGGTGGCATTCATGGGGTGTCCTGCATAAGGTCAGGAGTTGGACTCAATGATTCTGATGGGTTCCTTCTGACTCAGCTTATTCTATTATTCTACCTTCAGCTCTACATCTCCTCCTCAACATCCCTCATTCATCACTGCCATGGCTGCCTCACCAAGGGCCTGGAATAGGGGGAATCATCTGGCTGGACTGTGCAGAAAAAAAAAGGTTCCTACTTATAAAAAAACCCTGGGGCAGTTTGCTTTTAAACATCTCTCATTGGAGAAGGGTGTCTATAACCTCAGGAGCCCCCTCTAAATCCATCCATCCCAGTGGAGCACCTTGTCCCTCACTGTGTGTCCCTCCTTAATAACATTTCTGAAGATCATGTAAAGATATACTCAGCTTGGAACTCCTCCCTGAGTGCCAGGTTTAGAGGAACTGAAACTACAACCCACAGTCTCACTGGGCTCATGCAGAAAGTTAAAAGCCTTCATTTCCTTCCAGGGTCCCCCCATGCCCACAGGGGTCTGCCAGCCTCACATCCCATCCAAAGGCAGATAAACTAACAGGAAAGATGCTTCTTCTTATTATGCAGGGGAGGTGAAGCAGAAAGATCTGCTGTGTCTACGAAGAGCCTCTTAAATCAGCACAGAAGGAGCTGCCTCTCCTTAGACTGTCAGCTCTGACTGGACAGACTGTGGTTATTCATGTGACAAGTGTGGCTCCCTCACTGTCTCCCAGCTATCACCATTCCTGAAATCATCTCCCTCAGCAAAGCCTGTTTGCATGATTATTATTACCAGGATCCTTCCAAGAGCTGGGAACAAGGAACCAGGATTTTGGTGCTGGTGCTGCTGGGTTGCTGTAGGCAAAAACCCCAGATCTGTCAGCACAGGGGGGATAATGATGACACTTCCCTGTCTGATGGGTGAATGAAGGAGTAAATCACCTGCACAAATGAAGCTTCCTCCTCTCCTAAACGCCCTGCAGCAATCCTGCTTTTCCATGTGCTCCTTCTCCATTAATTCTGTGCCTGCCATACACCCTCCCTTACTGCTTATCCCAAGATGTCTGCTACACCCAAGTCCTTCCTCAGAGATTACATTCCCCAGACATTTGTCAGCTCTTCACATTCCTGCCACAGCACACAGGGCTTTGGACCAGCTGGAAGTTTTGGACCACACTTAGGTTTGGCCTCAGAGTGGTAAATTCCTGCCTGAGATCAAAAAACCCTGTTAATTAGCAAGTTAATTTGGCAAGGGCCAAACAGCTCTGCTCCAAGAGAAGCAGGGATGCTTCCAGTGTGTCTGTGGAGCACATTTTCCCTGAACAGTGAGTTGCTGAGCTGTGGTCCTTGGGCAGGCATGAAGATTTCCCTGATACTTTGTGGTGTGGAGCTCCCAGAGGAACCGAACCCTTTTCCTTGGGAAAGGAGGGCCAGATGAAGAAGGGAGAGATGTTATATTGGTATAAAACGAGATTATATTGAAAATAACTACTTCTGTCTTGAGACAAGCCAGGTATGAGGCATCTTCAAATGGCTGTCGTTGCCCATCTGTAGCAGAGACTGTCTTGCTTTGATGATTTCACTAGAAAAATCACACTTCTTGACTGAAATAGAGAAACCTGAACAGGACTTGTGTGGGACGGATCTCCCAGACAGCGCTCTGCCAGCTCAGCCCTACGTCCTCTGCAGCGCAGAAGCAGACTCTAATTGTGGGAAGGTTTCAGCTCAAAAGCTAATGTGAGACAGGCCTGAATTACCAGTAGTGCAGACACAGAGAGACAGAGAGCAAAACCATCTGGAGCTCCTGGGAAGGGATGGGCTGATGGGGCAGAAATGACTCTTCACTGCCTTATATGAGGAATCACGATACCAGCAAGGCTGGGGGAGGCCAGGGTAAATCCAAGTGACTTCAGAGCCATCTTCCCTCCTCCCAAGCTGTGCAGAGCTCTTGCCAGTGGTTATATTTGAGGGAGCTCAGTGCTTTTATGGAGCTCTGAGACACAGATTTCCAACTGTCTGGACCCCACTGTGGTCCAGACATCCCAGCTACTTAAAAACAAGTTCTCTATGGCTGAGGTGTTTCTCCATGGCGAGTTTCCACAGCCCTTGCCAGCAGCAAAGGCTCCTGCTCAGCTGGTTCCTGACTAGCAGTTTGAACCCGGTAGTTTATTTTGATTTAAAAAAAAACAACAACACCCCAAGACAAACAGCCAGGAACTGGAAGCAGAGGGCAGGAAAGCAAGCTGCCAGGGAAGAAAGAGGCTGATTGGGAAGTCACTGGATTGGGAGTGAGATCAGATCAGCCCCTCCCCGGAGCTGCGGGGAAGCTGCCACCAGCCTGACCGTTAAACTGGGGGATATTTGAAAAGATAAACCCAAACCAAACAAACAAAAAAGATACAGAGGGCGGGGGCGTGGAGGGGGATTCAAACGCTGCAGCAAATCCCAGCTCCAATAGGCAAATTTGCTTTTGCTTACGCTGGCAGAAAGCTGGAAGATTGCTGACTTCCGACCCCGCTGGATTTGGCACAGGCGACTTTTAAAGCTGCCTGAAAGCGCTGTATCCCCCAGGAAGGCTTCCAGGGAGAAGGCTTTGTCCAGACACCGGCTGGAGCCACCCCACACTGCCCAGTGCCGTTCCCAGCCTGGATGGAGCCACTGGGGGAGGCTGAGCTGGGCTGGACCTGCTTCTGGGAGGTATTTCTCTGGAAAGAGAAATACCCTCGTCACCCACACCCCAAAAACCCCCTGCAAAGCAGAATGACAGCTCTGTCACTGTCGAGGAGGAAGCGCCTCTGGTGATGTAATGAAAATTCCCCTTGGTAATTCAGAGAGTGAAAGCAGAGGCTGGGCTGCTGGGAAGGGATTGTGAAAGTCAGACTGCATGGAGGAACTGGGGTGTGCCTGGCCAGGAATATCGCTGCGGTGGGACACTGGCAGGAAGCACGTTGGTTTGGGTTTGCAGCCGATATAACTGAAATTCCAGCTCCTATTTCCTAATTCCACATCCCTTTTGTCCACTTTCCCCCCCTTCCTGGTGATCCAAATATCACAGGTATGGGAAATACCTGCCTGGTGCTCTCCTCCCTGGCCTGCAGGACACAGGGGGTGTTGAAACAGCTAATTTAGCACACACAAAGATCCAATCTGCCTTAAACCTCTGGAATGCAGGCACTGAGGTGTGAATCCCTCCCTAGCACTCTTTTCTCTACAAGTCTGTGGGTCTCCTCAGGGTTTCTCCCACTTTTCCCAAGAAAGGATGAGGGGTTATTCAAAGGGGACAGGCTGCATTGCAGAGCAGATGGAGTTTAGAGAAAACCCAGCTCGTGTGGCTGCTTGCTGATGAAATGCAGGAAGGAGGGGAGCAGCCTTACACCAGGAATTCTTCCTTGTTTTTGCACAGGGAGACTCAAGAATGACTCAGCTCTGGTTTTGCTGGGCAGGCTGAGACCTTTGGCCTTATTAAGGTGGGACAGCCAGGGCTGTTAAAGGGATCCAGGTGCCTCAGGATGCCAAAATGCAGATGGCAGTTTCAGGGGTCTCTCTGCTGAGGACCCACCACGGGACCCACCTGAGATGTGCTGCACTCACAGCATCTGGAGGAAGATGAGAGGGACAGACAGATTTAAGTGGCACAGAGGTAGTTTTAAACCTCTCAGAAGTGCAGTGCTAGGTGTCCCCCCAACTCCCTGCCCTGGGGAGTTGTGCCGGGGGCTCATGGGCTTCCCTGCTCCTCTTTTAGGAGTCCCTGCTCCAGAGCAGGGATGTCAATCTCGCCTTGCCTGAGGCATTTGGCGAGGCTTAACCCCGAGAGCTCGGAGCTCTGCAACGAGTGACGCTGAACGCTCATGGGGAGCAGCTGTGATTGCGAGAACTGAAGCTCATTGGGGTCATTTTCTGCCAGGGCCCCGGGGAAGCGCTGGGTCGCAATGACATGCACTGTGATCATTTGTCAGATGGAGATGTCATTAACGGCCGTTCATGTCTCTCCAGGGAAGACACCCGTGGCTGGGGAGGGCTCTCCCCAGTGTGCACATCTCTGCCTCTCTCTGGTTAGTTCGTGTTCTGTTTGCCTCTCCTGGTCCCCTGAGATGTGTTCAGGGAAGGAAGGAGATGATTATGCTTGACTCTTCTTTTCTCTGCTGGACTTAACAAGGATTGACAGTCTTTTAAATGAAGAGGAAGAGGCAGGAGATGGGAGCCTTGGGATCAGAAATGCAAGGCTCTTCCAAGAGGATTTGTTCTGGTTTAGTCTGTGGTTACACCTCCTCTCCCCTCCATCTCCCCATCCCACTCTGCTCCCTCCTAACACCCACACGCAGGGCAATCTTCCACTCCCTGCTGTGACTTTCTGGGGAAGAGGCTGTCATGTGAAATCCTGGGAGAGAGTTACCACATGGAGCTCTCTGAAAGCATCAGAGCAGGCCGGCAGCCGGAGGAACGCTGCGCTCCCCCTCCCCGAAATCCTGGGCGCTCCTCTCATGGATGGGAGGCGGGGGGAGCGGGGAATCATCTTGGAAGCTTGGGAGCCGCCTACACACATGGCAAATCTTGTCAGCAGCTGATAAAAGAGGTGGGAGGTGGGGAGATTTCGAGGGGGAACAATGTGGAGGCTCTCATGCCCACATAGCTCCCCCATCCTGTCTCCTGCAGGGCTCCCACAGCAGGGATGGCCACGGGCTTGGCCCCGTTGGTGGCACACGTGCAGTGAGGAGAGACCCCAAAAAGGGACTCGGATGTACTTCAGCAATGACGCAAAGGTAGGGGCCATTAAGCAATTACTTATAATAGTAATCTGACATGCTTTTCCCTTCTACAAAAAGCACCATTTCCTTTTGTAATAAAAGCACAGGCTGTTCTGTGTTCTTTATTCACCTCCACGCTCATTGAAAAGCTTTGGGGATAGAAGTGACAATGATCCCCACTCTCAAGTCACTCTCACCACTGACCTGCTACCCTTAATGATGGGGGATTTATAACTGAGAAGGTTTAGCTCTGTAGGGTGCTGCCAGATCCCTATGGCAGGAGGAAGGAGCCAGACTCCCTCCTCACCTGAGTCATTAAATAGACAATTAAGTATTTGGTGTTGGCATAAACACAGGCAAATTAGCCACTGGAGAAAACCTCAGTGCCTGTGATGGCTGGCTGTGGTTAGAAGGTGGTGGTGACAAACACCTGTGATGGCAGAAGGCCAAGAGACATGGACATGGCATGGCATGGCATGCTCCTGGCTCTGGAGTATCTTCCTGATGCCAGCTGTTTTTTGGGATGCTCAGCACCTTGCAGGACACAAGCAAACCTGGCCACAGCAGAAGCAGCAAGATCAAAGTGAAATCTTCAGGAGGAGCACCCATGGAGAGCTAAGGAAGAGTTTGTCCTGCCTTTCAGAGAGCAGATGCACAAGGCAGAGCTCTGGCACGGGGTTGGATTTCTGCAAGGAGAACAGAGTGAGGCACTGGCCTGGTTTCCAGGAAAGGAGAACAGTGTGTCACAGAGAAGGCATTGAAAAGACCTGAGGCTTCTGCCTCAGCTTTCAGTCTTACTCCTGCAGACACGTGGAGTCTTGGGAGTTCAAAAGGCTGAACTAGAGACTGTCCTGCAGCTGGCAGAGGACAGGAAGCTGTGGGTTCCTCCTGCAGAGCTGCTGGAGACCACAGAGAGTGTCCCTGTGTCTGCTGGAGATCCTTGCCTGGCTCACGTCAATCCCTACAGCGCTGACCTTTGCAGTGGGACTGTGGGAATCCGAGGTGGGCAGGAAGGCTTGGTACACTATCTCCAGTGCCCAGAGCCTCCAAAAGACACTGGCAGCCCTTCAGCAACGTCTCAAAACCTCACAGGATCTCTGACATCCTCTCCAGCTGGTGCATCCCACAGCACAGGTAGGGCTGGGCACACCACACATTTCCTCCAGCTGACCCACCCATTTCCTATTTTCTGCAGACATGACAACTAGTGAGTTAATCCTGCAGGCCATAAACTAAGCTGTATTAGCAGACACCATCTGTCCTTTTTAATTTGCTGATGCACGACCTATTTTGTAGTGGAGGAGGCGCTGCAGTTTTGGGGTTTGCATGTTGCAGTGTCCCTGTTGCCAGGGCATAATCCACTGCTCACAGAGACCTGCTAGTGGGGGAAAGCTCCAGTGAATTGAGCACCACTGGGTCTAGTGCCATGGGAAGGTGGTGGATGAAGTCTGTCCCCATGGCTGCCTGGCCTCCAAGGAAGTTTGGACTCCAATCCTACAAAGCACCTGGAAAGGGAAAGGTCTCAGCAGAACTTCCAAGGACACACAACTTCCAAGCACAACTGTCCTCAGCAGGGTCTTCTGAAGCCCCTTCAGCAATGGCCACGTCCACGTTCCCTCACTTGTCAGGAGGCCGTGGAGAGACCTGAATTCTCTTCCCAAAGTGGGGCTTATGGGAACAAGCTCAGCACTCCAGCCACTCTGATCTGGCCTGGAATAATTCCTGTGCTTTACAGAGCTGAGCAATGGCAATCACACCAGGATAGGGAAAGACAGGAAGAGAACTCTTCCTTTATCCCTCTGGTCATGTCTTGGAGCAGTGTGGTGACCCTTATCTGGGTACAGAAGTACAGACATTGTGAAAGGTCATAAAACCATCAGGATTTTCCAAGCCAGTTATTATTTGACTTTACCAACTCTTGAGGCAATTCCAAAGGTTAGTGCCTTGTCAAAAGAAGCCTCCTGAATTGACCAACTTTCAATTTAACTCAGCGCTGGTGGCAGGAATTTTCCCTGAGTTCTAAAACAAAAAGCCAGGAAATTCTGTGGATGTGTGCTAAGGAGTCAGGAGGGAGCTGAGTGCAGGGCTGGGTGCTAACACACTCATGTGTTCCTCAGAGCCAGGATGATCAATAGTCACTGACCTCTGGACTCCCAAAATCAGCCAGAGAATTTTCAGCTTCCTGCCTCGCTGCACAAAAGCAGAAGAGAGAGTGGAAGGAATTATTCAGACTGACCTTGGCCTTAGCCAGACCACTTCTCTCTGACTTAGCTCAGTTGCATTATTTGGGTTTTCCAAAGCACTCCCAAGCTCCTGGCTAGAATGTGGCCCAAATCCACCCCTTTCTGTGCCATCAGTGTCCTCTGAGTATGCAGCACTGCCAGAAAGCTGGCCTGGAGTCATTCCCCTTTCCTGCTAGTCCAGCTCTTTTAGAAACTGGCTTAAGCTCTGAATCCTGGTGTTTCCTACCCTGAAATCTGTGGTAACTCCTGTGTTTGACCCCTCTGCTGAGCTCTGTGCCCTCAGCTTCCAGCAGCAGCAAGCCCTGCCGTCTCCTGCCTGCCTTCCCTAAGCTTTGCCCAGTGTTCCTTTGTGCTGTGGACACTCTGCTTTAGATGTGACAAGAAATAATGTTCCACAACATGCCCTGGTGTTCCTGCAAGCTGTGCCCCCCATCCTGCACTGGGAAAAGGAGAGCTGGTGTCAGGATCTCTGGGCTAGGAACAGACTGACAGTTTGGGGTGTAAATCCCCACTGTGTGACACTGATCCCAACTTTTCTTCTTTCTCTCTGTGAGCTTTGGGAGGAGGACTGCTTCAGGAATTGTACTGATCTCAGTCCAGGAACAAACATTCCCCTTCCACAGGCCACAGCCTCTCTCTCCTGTGTGTCATGTGAGGAAGAAGAGCAGGGGAGGGCAGTGCTTTGCCAAGACTACAACGTACCCAAAACAGTGACTGCTGTCAGGAGGTGGGAAGAGGAAGAAAGAGCCCATGCGGTCAGCCCTGGAAAGGGCAGTTCCTGCTGCGAACTGCCTGGGGAACATTCCCGTTTTCATAACCAGCAACAGCTGTGAAAAGGGGAAAGAACAGTGATTCTGGGCCCTGCCAGCAGCACCTCTTGCCTGCAGCCGGGCTGGGGGAGCAGAGAGAGCTCCCAGCACAGCCCTCTGGCCCCACAGCAAGGAAAATGTGTGTCATTTTCCAGAGGGCTGAGCCAGCATTAACCAGGTGGGGAATGTATGAGCCTCTCACTCTGAACATGTGCTTGCTCAGGGTTCCCTTGTCTCAGCTGAGATCTTTCCCCAGTCTGACTCTTGACTGCCAGGCCCCTGCCCCCGGCTCAGTCCAGGGCTGTTCCCTCCGTGCTCTGTCCTCTGCAGCAGAGCAAGGTGGGGAAAGGGAGTGGGGAGCTGTAGTTTGTCCTTCATTCCTGGGCTGGCATGGAAGGGCAAATGGGGTTTGTTCTGCTGGGTTTTGCTGCTTCCTCCCTTTCCCCAGCCTGATGCCATGACCACCAGCCCATTCTCTCTAACTTCAAGCACAACCCACCTTTACCACAACCAGGAAATTCCTCTTCTTGCTCCCTCCTCTCCCTCAGCCCTTCACCACCATGAGAAACACTCACCCCTCTCTGGGGCTTGTCATCTGCGGGCTGTCTTAACCAGTGTTGGAGCAAACTGCCCCCTGTGCTGCCTCATGCTGGGCTGTGCACAGCAGCAAATTGAGTAGGAGGTTTCTGGGGCAATCAGTGTGCACTGAGACCTCAAATGCTTCTCTGAAATCAGGCCCTGCTGTTGCTCCAGAGCATCCTTCCAACAGGGAGGCAGCAGCCTCTCATCTGCCCAGCCCTGCCATCTCTAATTTGGGCTGCCATCCCTTTTCCCCTGAGCACCAGGAAAAGTCCAGTGCCTGACACTGAAACAGCGGTAGCTGCCAAGAGCCTCTCAGCTGCCCCTGAGTTACAGAATCCCTCCCTGCAGTCTCTCAGGAGGAGCTGTCAGCAAAAACAGCCTATTTAACCAAAGCAGGGACAGCCTGGCTTTACATGGCCTCCCTCTGCCTTTCCCTGCTCCCCCGGAATCAGGAATTCTTTGGGAAAAGCCTCTCAGGGCAGCACCAGCCCCTCCTGCGCTTCCCCTGGATGTGAAGCTCAGCCACAGCAGCATGCAGGGGTTCACGTAGCTCTGGGTCCTGCTCCAGCTATTCCCTCCCTCCTTCCATGGATCTCCTGCAGGATTCACAGCCCAGCACCCAGGGGTGCTCCCCATCCCCAGAGCAGTGCCCTCGGCATGGGATGAGCAGTAAAATCGCAGCTGGAAAATCTGGCAGTGGACGTGGAGCAGAGCCCTGTCCCCGGGCTGAGGACCAAGAATGCCTCTTTCCCATCCAACACACCAAGGCTCTGAGCCCTGCCAAACCCCAGTGTTTGTTCCTGCCTTTGGCAAGCAAGAGATGGCAACAAAAGCATGTGTGAGGCAGAAGGAGTTCAATGAAGGAGGGAAGTGGGTTTCTCTTGGGTCTCTGTGACCTTTTCTGGTTTGGAAAGAACAGAGATGTGCAGAGATGCTCACAATGCACAGCAAGGCTGTTTCCACTGCCCCAGCAGCAGAACAAACCTCATGGCCTCCTTCAGTCACAGGAAACTGGAGCCCAGAGTCACAGCCCAGCCTTTGGCTGCTGGGGTGGAACCAGAAAGCCAGCTCCTGGGAGTTGGTGCCTTTGCCTGTTTGCAAGGAAAATTTATGTGCAGCCATGGAACCTTGTCTTCCAGCCCTGGTTCTCCGGGATACAGCTCCTGCTGTGGGATGGGAACAATTTTTCTTCAGCTGGCAGCAGCTGAGCCAAGTTGCTTTGGAGTCCATGGACTGGGAGTTATGTCAGCAGTGCCCTTGGCCATGAGGATCCCATTGACTCTCACCTCTCTCCTTGGAGAAGCAAGCACAGTGAAGGAGCAGTTGGGGCAGGGCCAAGAGAAGGGCTGAGACTGAAGAGTCCAATTACTCCAGTAATTTCTCCGAGTGCTTCCAGCCTTTACAGCTGAACCTCAGAAAGAAAAAGTGGTGCTGGCAGGAGGAAAGAAGAGGAGTGGGGTTCTGTGCAGATAAATCAGGAATGAACCTCGATCCTTCAACAGCTGAGAGTCAGGAGCAGATTTATAGCAAAGATAGAAAAGCTGATTTGGCCAAAGGGATAATATTTCTGTTGGGAACCAGAGAACTATTGATTACTCAAGTAACCTCAACTATTTAACAAACAGCTACCTCAGCAGAAAGAAATTTCAGCCTGGCTTTAGGGAGAGGATTGAGGGGTCTCCAGGGTGGCCAGACAACAGTGGGAATGTGTATTCCTACTCTCCTGGACTCTCCTTGCTGCATTGCTGCCCTGCCTGCTCCCATTGGCACCAGATAAGGAGTGAAAACAAACACCAAGTAGGTGCCTGTGAGTGCCCCTAACGAAGGGGAAAACATTCACTGCAGTGGAATCATGGCCAAGATGGACTGTGAAATAGGCAGGATTAAAATGTCTCACAGGACCTGGCTCAGCTCCCAGGGCCTTCTCTGGACACTGGCACAAAGGCAGCTCCTCCTGATGCTCCGGGTCTCTGCAGAGGCTCACAGATCCATAGCACTTTTCCCAGGAGGGAGCACGAGTTCCCAGTTAATGTATTTCTGTATTATTGTGTGCCTGGCAGTGACAGCCTGTGGTGGGGGCTGAACACACAGGTGACAGAGCATGGCTATGGGGACAGGGTCACACTGAGGAACCGGGAGCATGTCAGAGCCTCAGCTGCTGCAGCTGATGTGCAGATGCCAGGCTTTGTAATATTCACATGATCATCCATTTTGCAGTGTAGGCAAGTATGGGGGAAAAGCAAGGAGAGCCAGCTGAGCCATGGAGAAGGTCAAGGACTAGGAGGGTGTGACTTGGTCTTTCTATTTGTGAGAGGTCCTGGTGCCATTCTTGCACTGAATTTTGAATAACCTTGAAGAAAATCAAGTTGGAACATGACTTTGAAGCAGTCCTGCTGCTGGTCATGCAGAACCATGATCTGGGGGATGAAACTGCAGAACAGCAGTGTTAACTCCTCCCTGCACCCTTCCCAAAGTGGCCCTGGGAGCCCAGCTCGGGCTGGGCCCAGTGAGGTCCCCCTTGGTCACAGGGGCCCATCCCGAGCTGGCTCCCTCCCAGCACAGCTGCCCTGGGCAGAGCTGAGGGCTGGCACAGAGCAGCTGACAGGCTCTCCCCTCCCTGCCTGCCCATGCCAGAGGCTTGGAATGCAGCTGGCCCTGTGGCCACCTGGGTGACAGCACTGCCTGTCACCCTCCAAGCGTGGGGCTCCCACCCCTTGCTCCCAGAGAAGCCCCACAGAGCAGCACAAGCTGTTGCTGTTAGCAGTTTCCATCCCATAAGCAGCAGTATGGCCACCTGGGCCACTCCCAAGTGGTCCCAGTAGACCCAGCATGTGTGCCTTGGTGGGGAGGGATTGTGCATCACACAGCAATTGCTTCCCTAATTAAAGCATATTTATGCTTCTTGTTGCAATTACACTCTCAAGCACTCTTGGCTGCATTTCTCCGTGGCCCCACTGGATCACAGCCCCCAGCCCTTTTAATGCCTTGGGAAATGTGTTGGTTCAACAAAATGGTTGTGACAGGAGCATTGGCCTCTCCCTGTTCTCAGATTTCAAGCAAGATTTTTACTTTGTGCCTCTTCAATCTCCACTTCCATTCTGATTTCTGACACCCACAGGGGCCCCCAACACTGAGCTTTTGACCCCAAATGTGTTTTCCTCAGTCAGGGCAGAGGAAACACACTGAGAATCCTGACAGGCCAGAATCAGGTCAGCACAGGTGAGTAGGGTGTTCACAAACTCATTTTCTAGTTTGCTAAGGCTGTGTAGCCTGAGTGTAGGTGTGGAATCCCTACACCCTGCAGCTGTGGGATCGGAGGTGGGAAGGAGTACGGAGCCAGCCCAACTCTTGGATTAAGAAAAAGATGAAATTCCCCCCAGGACCATGGGCCAGCACAGCACACAGATACTGCTGGGCAGAGGTGACTGTCACCCTTACTCCCTCTGCTAACAAAACAGATCCCGTTATGCAACCCTTGTGCTAAAAGGCAACACGACACCCAGAGAGGCTTCAAGGACTTTGTTGTTTTGCTTCCAGGCCTGCAATCCCCAGGATCCACATCCAGAGAGCTCCTGGCAGCACCTGGCTGCCTTTCCCAGAACTATTGCACAGGCAGGGGAAGTGCTGAGGCTGCTGGGGACGTGCAGTTTAGGATTCCCACCACAAACGTGCTGCTGGGCTCGGTCCCAGTGCACCAGCTCTACTCACAGCCTCCTCTAAGATAGATGCAGCTCAGGGAATGGAGTCTCAAACTTCTGATTAATTTAATCAATGATCCGTGCTGTAATCCCTAAGGAGAACTCTTCTCCCCTTCTCCAGCCAGGGACCAGGGCTGCTCTCCAGTCCCTTTATCCCGTTCTGGAAGTGCAGGTACTCCTGGCTCTTCCCAGTACAGCACCAGTGACACGCACACTGCTATCCTGGGGGAAGCATCTGCACCAGTTTCTGCACCAGCCAGCTGGGCTCTGACCTGCTCTCACTGTCCCACCGCCAAGCCCTGCTGTGCCAGGCTCTTCAGGCATTGTATAATAATATTCCCGCTGCCCAGGAGCCATCCCCCGGCACCACATCACCCCGAGAGATGCCGAGGCAGGCGCTGATCCCCCAGCAGCTCGCGGAGCCCTCCCTTGCCCCGGGCATCCCTTACCTGTCCCCGGAGCCCACTGCCGCTGCCGCGCTCTCCCCTCCGCAGTCTCCCCGCTCTCCCTTTCCCACTCCCCTTCCCTCTGCGCCACCTCCCCGCGTGATGTCAGCGCAGCCCGGCCCCCGCAGCCTCCCCAGCGCACCCTCCACGCCACGCAGCCGCCCATCGCATCCCGCTGCTGCTTCCCTGCCCAGCGTTGCCACAGCGACAGCAGGGGAATCCCATCCTCTGCTCCTCCACCTCCCAGGGCCTCGCTTGGTATCACCCACTGCAGCTCTTCCCAAAGAAACCGCGGGAAGGACACGGCGACAGTCGGCGACAGCAGCAGGGAGCAGCCAGTGATGGCCTTGTGGCTCAACATACCTGGAAGGGAGAGCGAGCAGAGGGAGCCCGGGGAAGCGGGCTCAGAGCAAACAGGCTCTCACCTTACCCGCAGCAGTTCCAGCCGTGTCCCCTGAGCTCTTCCCACCTTCCCACTCCCTCCATTGCTCGCTCCCAGGCAGTTCTTTGTTCCTCAGCCCCACGTGCTCGCTCCCTCAGGGCTGTGCACATGAGCACCGTGATGGCACAAAGTCCCCACAGACATCTCTGCAGCGGCTTCTCCTCGCCCCCACATCAAGGTCAGAGATCAGGTTATTGATCAGAAACTTAAGCCCACCTCCAAACCAGACCATCAGGAGTCGGTGGGGTCATTACCACTAACCACAAATCCACAGTGAAAGGTTTTCCTGCAGTCCCTGTCGCCAGTGGTTTCACTGGGAAGGGAGAAGGGCAGATACATTTTTAGGACTGCAGCACATTTTTAATGGAAAGAGATGGCCCAGGGCTTTCATCCCTCCCCCCATTCAAGATACTGTTTCTTTTCAGCAGAAATATTGCTGCATTAGAGAACAGGTCACTTCCTCTATCAGTGAGAATTCAGTGTCCTATTTGATGCTGGTCCTTGTGCTATAAATAGGAATTTTCCCCTTTTATAGTTGCTGAATAATTGTGTGTATGAAATATGAACACAGTTTTCAAAAGAGTGCCTGATAAGCAGCTTGCTGGAACGAAATGGTTGAGCAGAAGGAATTTACAGCACCTGCAGAGCATCGTGTGCTGTGGAAAACATTCAAGGTCAGCTTGAGAGAGACAGGTCACAGCACAGATCCAGCTCCAGAGGATCCGGGCTTGAGCTCACAGACTCCCCAGTGCAGCCTCCCCACAGCTCCCCAGCAATCCATTTCATGCTCCACACTCAGGTAAGGATCAAACAGGCAGCCCAGCTCAGAAGGAGCCAAGGCTCCTCCATCCCACAGACCAGAAAGCCAGGAGGAGCAGGCAGAACAGGTTTTAAAACAACAGCAGGCAAGGAGCAGAGGACACAATCCCAGACAAGGAGGAAGAGCACAGTTCAACATCCACCATCAAAGGGAACAAGGGAAGAACACCACAAAGGCCAGAGAGGCACAAGGTTGGTAATGGGAGGTTCAGAGAGGTAATGAAAACACCTGAGCACAGAGATGGACTGGTGGAGGAGCAGGAGAGCCCAATATGCTGGAAAACCAATAATTTCTGCAGGAAATGGGTACATGCAGCCCAACCCTTTCTGGTGCCTGAACACATGCAGGGCTGCAAGAACCATGGATAAACAACAAAGCTCCATCAGTCCATCAGGAACAGCCTCCTCTGGGATACACAGAGGGTCAGAGATCCTGTGGAGGCAGGAGAGAGGGAGGCCAGGAAATGCTCTCATTCCCTGCATTAGGAGAGATTTTTTCCCTGGGAATTTAGAGAGAGGGAGGGAGGCATCAAAGTATGAAAGGCAGAAACAGAAGACAATAATGTGGCTTCCAGTTGCTGCAGAAGAGAAGGAAATAACATCAGCTCCTCCACACACTGGAGATTCAAAGGGAGGAGGGAAAAAAGGGATTACATCAGTTAAAATGCTGCAAGGAGCTCTGGACAGAGAGGATACAGAAGGGCTCAGTGCTTTCAGCCTCACACAGGAAAAAACAGGAGAGAGAACCAGCAAAAAACCACCATTGCTATGGTGATCTAAAGCATTGGACACACTCAGCAAGGAGAAGAGATAAAAGGAATTACAAGCCACATTTCCAGCTGCACAGAACATCCTTGAGATAGGATCAGGCCCCAGGATCCACCCAGCTCAATTGTTAGTTGATGCTGTCATCTGCCTCCTCACCCTCCACACTGTCTGCAGGTCAAAGAGGACACAGCACCAGATACAAATGTAAAGGGGTTATTTTATTATTGATTCAGAGGTTAGACAAGGCACCATTTGATCTAAAAAGAAATGCAAAAAAACCTCCCCAATTAAGTGTTGTTTTTGCAGGCAATTAAGAAAAGTCTCTTTTGCATTTCTTCAGCATTGTGTGAATTCCAGCTTTGTCATGATCACAGAAAAGCCACCCCATTCCCAAGTAAGGCAGGTTTGGACTAGAGCCACAGCCCCTCTGTTCAGCAGCAGAGAATCCTTGAGAAGTCTTTATGCCAGGGTTCAGGAATGCAGCAGAACAAGAAAAATAAAACTTCCAGGAAAAGACCAAAGCATCTCTTTTTCCTTTCCATTTCAGACATGATGAATCATTTGTTCCTTTTGGTCCTCGCTGATAGGAAGCAACTTTAGGAAAAAATCACAGCAAACCTTTCAGTGGCCTCAGAGTACCAAGAGCCTATGAAAGACAAGCCCTGAAAGTCCTGGAGAAGCCTGGAGTAACATCTAGCCCTGCCTTCCAACAGGTCAAGGACCTGCAGCTCATCACTGAGAGATGTTTCCCTCTCCACAATTGTTTTGCCTCCACAAACATAATTCCTAAGAAGAAAGCTGCCTCTTCTTCACAATGATTCTGCCAAATAAAAAATCCAACCAAAACCCAACCAAATCAGCCCCCCCACCCCCTTTTTTGCCCCCCCCTCCCCCCCCCCCCCCCATCAGTCATACCCCCTCCCATGCCCTCCCTGCACCCAGGGAAGGGCTGCAATGGGTGATGTAGCAGAGTGTGCAGCGTTTGGTGTTGTCTCATCTGCTTGATGGAGTCACTCAGCTGGAATAAATGGGAACAGAGAGAAAAAAATATTTAGGGAAAAACAAACAAAATTAAGCATGGTTTAATGGTAAAAAAAAAAAAAGGCTGGTGAGCTGGATGCGAAGAGAGCACAAGGGAGGAAAGGAATGAAGAGTAGGGGAACATCTTACTCTTGCTGTAGAGTAAAACCTTGACCAAATCCAGGAATGCCAACTGGCTGGGACCCCTTCCCAGAGTGTAGGGGGCTGCAGCTCTCCCTTTGGCTCTCAAAATAAAAGCTGCTTCCACACAACTTCTTCAGTCACCAAGATGCCAGGGCAGCTGTAATCCCCACACTTTCCCACTCCCTGGGGCACACCAGTCTTATCCTAAATGCTATCCCAACCTCCCAGCACACCAGCTCCACGTTATCCTTCCACAGGAAACCCAGAGACAGAGCAAGGGGTGTCTAGGAATCCCAGGGCACAACAGGCTGCTGGCAAAACCAGCCCCAGTTTACTGTCAGAGCCTTTCTCCTCAGTGATGTGCTTTCTAGAGCAACAAGTCCACTGCTTTTGGTTCCCAGTTTGCTGGAAGGGAAGAGGTTCTGTCCCTGGAAAGGACGCATGAGGAGAGAGAGGGGACTGCCAAGAAAAAGAGAAATAGTCAAGGAAAAGAGCAAGGGATTCCTGAGGATTAAACATCTGCTCTGGCCACAGAGCTCACAGCAGCTCAGTGCACAGGATGGAATGGGCCATCCCGAGAGAGACAGAGAGAGGAGGATACTCAGTAACACTCAATCAGTAAACACACATGGAATGCCAAAGGACAAAGTTTCATCTGGGCCAATCCATATTTACAGCAGGGTCCTCTAGGAAGGGCTGGAATCCCTCATGGCCAAAGGTCAGTGCTAGCCCTGCAGTGTCACCACAGGGCAGCACAATGCCCTGGAAAGGCTGAGGCACTGAGCACAAACAGTGTCCTCAAACACAGCCTGACAGAGCTGCTGGATTTGCTCAAGAAACAGGAACATTTCCATGAGCTCAAAATGAAGGTCGTTAGCTCAAGGGCACATGGAGCCAGTGGTTAATAACGCTGTCTCTCGAGCCTTGAGAAATTATTTGTTTTGCAATAAGTCTTTATTATATTTAGACTTTGGGATCAGGAGAAGCTCAACGCATCTTCCTCTCCTTGGTCAAAACCAAGGCAAAAGTGAAGAGTTAAAACCCAAGTCCTTTTCTTATCCTCAGGACATCCCAACCTGCCACACAGTAACTGTCAGACTCTGACCACAGATTTCACATTAGAAAGAGCAAGAAGCATCTCACTAATTTGCTATAAATCCCACAAATAAATAATGGTTGAAACCCCCACCCTCTTTCTGCCCCCCCAGGTGCCATCAGAACAGGAACCTGCTACCCCACAGGCAACAAAACACATGCAAGGAAAACACATCACCACCCAGCCCCGAGCAGCAGCCAGGCTGTCCCTCAGGCTGCTCCCACAGCAACACACACCCAGCAACCCCAGGTTTCAATCCTGCAGCTTCACATCTCCTGGGAAATCCTTCCCCCACATCCCCAGCCTTCTCCAAAGCCCCTGTGGGGTAGCTGGGAGGAGCTGGAAGTACAGCTCCTTCCAGGGAGGTGCATTTCCAGGATGAAACAAAAGCTTTTTGACCCAAAGGAGTGCAGAGCCCGTTTCGGGCAGCTGGAGCCTGGGCTCGCTGCGGCCTCTAGAGGCCAAGATCCCAACATCTACACACAGACTGACTTCACGTACAGCCACATCGAGACCATTAACAGCTCGTTTAATTAAATTAGAGAACTAGCACAGCCCTGCCTTGGGCTGCATCACCTCATCCTTTCCCCTCCTACTCTGCTCAGCTCTTCACCCTCCTTGGCCCCAGAGAGACAGAGAAAGAGAAAGAGACAGGAAAACAAAAAAAAAAAAAAAAAAAGGAGAACCCCATCCTGGGATGGAGCCTTAAATGAACATAACCAGGTCTTTACATGTTGCTTTCGTGAAGGCTGCCAGGATGCTGGCAAACACCACGTCGGGAGACTGGGAGGCATCCACGGCAGTATGGATCCCTCTCTTGCTGTAGTAGGACACCAGGGGGGAGGTCTGGGTGTGATAGGCCTTCAGGCGGGTTTTCAGGGCCGTTTCGTTATCGTCTGAGCGGCGGATCAGGGGCTCTCCAGTGACCTGGGAGAAGCAAGGGACAGTCTCCAGCGAGCTGCAGCCTGGGATGCTCCCCCCTTCTCTCCCTGCTCCCCTCGGTGTGCGGGGGAGCCAGAAAAAATCTCAGAGCAGTCACTGAAGAGAGGAGGGCTCAGCACCGTGGTCTTTTCCCCCACACACCACTCTGCTTGCTAAAAGGAGCCTCGAGACCAGGCACCAGCTACAGCTGCTCCCCAGGATGGAAACCAGTCACAACCCACCGCAACTTGAGCTGTGGACAGAGTCCAACAAGTTCAGAGGCTGGCAGAGCCTGGGCCAGCTCTGCAGACTGGCCATGCCCTTCATCCAATCCATCCATCCATCCCTCCAGGCCTCGCTCCCCGCCGTGCCGTCGGCTCAGGCTGCCCAAGCAGCTCCCCACGCTCCCCAGAAAGCCAGGACAAGAAGGTACAAGAGAAGGAAAGAAGTGAGTTTTTCCAGGGAGAGACTGCAAAGCATCAGCTAAACCCAAAGCAAGGTAAGCTGTGGCCTTGGGAGCTCACATACATCGTCCTTCATGTGCTCTTTCGGGGGTCTGAACTCCTCGTGATACGAGCGGCCACTCGCTGGGTGAATCAGCCTGAGACAGAAAAGAAGTGTCAGCAAAGCAGCTGGTCAGGACAAGATCTCCTGAACCTGCCACTCATCAGCACAGAAACATCTGCCACATCAACACCATTAGCCTTTCACTTGTAAGAAAATTCTCTCCAGTTATTTCTGTACCAAGGGCCTCTTCAGTTTGGAAAAGCAGCTGCGTTGGGAGATGGAGAAGGGGAGTTTTACATCCTGCTCTGCTAGGAATGGGGTCTGGAAAACAGTCCAAGAGAACACACTCTTGACCCTGGAGGAAGTTTACTGGTGCCCAAATGTATTCAGTGTCCTGTGTAAGGAAGCAACAATAGCTTTGGAGAAGGAGGAACTTACAGAGTGAGCTGAGATTTTCTATCAAAATCCCTGATTTATAGGGCAAGGAAGGTGCTCTGCACAAGGCTGGCCCAGACATAGGAAAACAAGCAAAGGATCAGGGCAGAAATAAGAGACCAGCACCACAGCCAACCTTAAGCACCATGAGGACAACCTGGGATCTGGAATTAGGATGCTCTTCCATAGACTAGAAAATCCCAACCCGTGCACTGAGCACAGGGAGAGGAGGATTACCGTCCCGTGATCCTCCGGATCAGCAAGGAGTCGGGGATGCTGAACTCAATGACGGAGTCGAGCTTCTCTCTCCTTTTCTCCAGGAGCTCATCCAGCTGCAACAGCAAACACCCACCTCAGAGGGGCTGAGGGAGCAGGGACCCCTGGGTTTGAGGGAAGGAGGTGCTGGAGCAGCCCCCGAGCAGGGGCTCCCATACCATCTCTGCCTGTTTCACTGTGCGTGGGAAGCCGTCCAGGAGGAAGCCATTCTTGCAGGGAGGTGAGTCCAGGTTGTTCTCAATCAGCTCCACCACCATCTCATCACTCACCTGCAGAGGTAAGACAGGCATGTTGTCAGGAAGGGCACCTTGAATTTACACACAGCTGCTGCCCATGTGGACAGGGTGGGATTTTTGGAGTTGTCCTGTGCAGGGCCAAGGGTTGGGCTCAATAATTCTTGTGTCCCTTCCAATTCTTGTGTGTCAGGCTATTCTGTGATTCCATGATTCATGTCAATGCCCAGGCTGCCTGTTCAGACCTGCCCACATCAGGGCAGCACTCCCTGCAACACTGGGACAGAGGCAATGCCACATTTCACTCCAGGGACACTCCAGCCTGCGCAGCGACTTGGAGCAGCTCTGTAACCTCACTGTTACAAAGGCTGCTGTATTGTAAGGAACATGGTCAGCTCAAACTCCTTAGATTATTAGATTTTTTAACCAATTCACAATACAAAGTATAAACAGAACGTTGATTTCCTATTACTTTGTACTTTCACCTACACATCCACCTCAGGAGGCAGGCCTGGACAGGAAGGGCAGAGCAGGCAAGTTGCTCATTGACTCCCATAAACTTCATACAAAGGTAAAAGCCCAATAGTTGCTGACAAGCTCTGCCTTCACTGGATAGTTTTTTCCCCATCTAACAATCTCAGCATACCACTGGGATTAGTGCCTTTTCCACACTGCAGCACTCACAGATGCTGCAGCCTCAACAATAGCTGTTTATTTGGGAGCAGCGCTGTTTTCTCCAGCACACACAGCTGGGACCCAGCAGGATTGGGGACCCGTCTGTCACAACACACAAACAGCCCTGCAGGCAGGGGAAGTAAGCAACAAGTTGCTTCTGCACCTTCCTGATTACACCCTTTGGAGAAAAAAAAAAGATCCTGAGCATAAACCCCATCCTGAAATGCTGGGCTGCTCCCAGCTGAGTTATCACAGAGCTGCGGGATGTGCCCGTGGAGCAGCCTGGAGCTGCCTGCCACACACAAACACACGTGGCAGATACCAGCAGCCTGCCCAGATAACGTCCCTATCTTTCATAACCAGCTGGGTATTGCAGGCTGGGTGTTGCAATGAGCTCTGAGCAGAAGTGAGATAAAGGCTGCTCTCCCCTTCTGGGGCCTGCAGATTCTCCCCGGGGTATTAGAAGCCTGTGGCAGCTGCAGCAGTGCTTGAGATCTGCCCCACACTGGGGCAAGTCACTGCAATTTTGTGGTCCCTCGAGTTTCCCTGAGATATTTCAGTCGTTAGGATGAGATAATGAGACCCTCAGAAAATGAATATCAGAGATTCCAACTCATGTTCTCTTGGGGATCCAAAGTGTCTCTCACACAGCAGCTGCTCTAACTACCAGAGCAACACCTTTAGGTCTATTTTCATCCTAGAGTTACAGGTGAATCGAGCTTATGCAAGAGCTGGGATGCAGATGAACCCTCTGAAGTGATACCTGGAGCTCAGGTATCAAATGAAGAGACACAGGAGCTGCAAAGCACGGCTGTAACATCCTGCAGCTCCAAGGATACACTGTCACCTCAGTGTTCAGGAGCCAGAAAATTGCCAGCCAGACTCCACAACCTAAAAAATAAAAACAACCCAGGGGCACAGGCTGCTGGTAAGCAAATAGTAATTTTGAAGAGGAAGGATGTTTGTATGGGATGCTTCTCCCGCAGGGTGATAGAAGAAAGCCCCCACTCCATCCCTACCTTCACCCTACAATCTACATTCCTACACTAATTAGAGAATCTTAATTAGGAGGTGGATTTGGTCTGCTCTCATTCCGGATGCTGCCAGCCCGTGTCCCCTCCCAGCACATCCCCCGAGACCCACCAGCTTCCCGGAATCCATCGTCTCCTTGAGCCGCTTGCCCAGCTCGGAGCCCGAGGCCACCATGGCCCGCAGCATGTCGCCGGTAGCCAGGTGACACACGCAGTAGGTCTCGGCCAGCTTCGGGGCCTGCGGAAGAGGACAGAGGTGAGATCGGACCTCGCATTCTGAGCATCCCCACCCCGGCCGGGCTTTGTCCCCCTGTCGCGACAGCGGGACAGTCGTTGACCGGCCAGCACGTGGCAGGGCCCGGCACGGAGCCCCGGGAGCTCAGCGACACCGCGTCCGGCCCGGGACAAAGGGATCCGGGACAAAGAGCCCCGGCGAGCGGGCCCCTGGAGGCGGGACACCACCGAGCCCCCGCGGGAGGGAGACCCGAGGCCACACGAACGCACCGCACACCCCGATCCCTGGGCGGGCAACCCAAGGCGGACACCCGCGGGAGGGGGTCACACGCCGAGTGCCCGCAGCGGGGAAGGCCGGGCGGGCCGGTCCCGCCGGCCGCATCGCGCTCACCTGCGTGCCCTTGCCGGCGCCGGGCGGGCCCAGCAGCACGGCGCGGATGCCGTGGCGGATCCCCGCGGCCGGGGCCTGCCCGCGGCCGGCCCCCGCCTGCGCGCTCGGAGCCATGGCCGCCGCCGACTGCGCGCCCGCGCCGCGCCTCGTGGGCGGGGCCAGCGCGGCTGGGCGGGGCCATGCAAAGCATGGTAATGGGCAAACGCCAGCGCGCCTTTTACACGCGTGGGCGGGGTTAGGCGTGGTGGGCGTGGTTATCCGGAGGTGGGCGGGGCCGTGTGGCGCCGCGGGGGTCGCTCGGTGTCGCCGCGCTCGCGCCGAGCTGTCCCCAAATCCTGGGGGCTGCTGAGGCCGCACCGCGAGTGCTGCGTCCAGTTCTGGGTCATTCTGTTCAAGGAGGACATTGGGCTGCTGGAATGTGTCCAGTACCCAGCACTGCGAGTGCTGCGTCCAGTTTTGGGTCACTCAGTTCAAGAAAGACATTGGGCTGCTCAGCAACATGTCCAGTACCCAGCACTGCAAGTGCTGCCCCCAGTTTTGGGTCACTCGGTTCAAGGAGGACATTGGGCTGATGGAATGTGTCCAGTACCCAGCACTGCGAGTGCTGCGTCCAGTTTTGGGTCATTCTGTTCAAGGAGGACATTGGGCTGCTGGAATGTGTCCAGTACCCAGCACTGCAAGTGCTGCGCCCAGTTTTGGGTCACTCGGTTCAAGAACGACATTGGGCTGCTGGAATGTGTCCAGTGCCGTGAGTGCTGCGTCCAGTTCTGGGTCATTCTGTTCAAAACGACATTGGGCTGCTGCAATATGTCCAGAGAATGGCGATGGGGCTGGAGTACAAGTCTGATAAGCAGTGGCTGAGGGAGTTGAGGTGGCTGAGCCAGGAGAAAAGGAGGTTCAGGGGTGATCTTATCACTCTCTGCATCTGTCTGAAAGGAGTTTGGAGCCAGGTGGGGGTAGGGCTTGCGTCCCAGGCAGATAGTGACAGGGTAAGACACAGTTTTAAGCTATGCAAGGGGAGGTTTAGGTTGGACATTAGGAAGATTAGACATTAGAATGGGCTTCCCAGGGAGATGGTGGAGTCGCCACCCTTGGAAGCATTTAAGGAAAGAATGGGCTTAGCACTTGATGTTGTGGACCAGTTAACAAGGTGATGTCTGGTTGCAGTTGGGCTCTGTGATCCCAGAGATCTTTTCCAACTGAATTGATTCTGTGATTCTGAGCTGTGCTTGCTCTGGTGTTGCATGGGATGGGCTCAGTGCCCTGCTCTGCATGGGCTGTGCATCGCAACACTGCCCAGCACACCCAGGAGGGGCTGGCACTGCAGGGCTCTGCATCTCTCTGTTCTCCCAGCCTCTCTGCATGGTCCCCGCATCCCACAGAGCACAGTCCAGCGCTGGTGATGGGTCAGAGCACAGGCAAAACCAGCCAGGATCTCACAGCAGACAAGAGCTTCCTTGGCCCTGGCTGCCAGGAGAATCTGTGGCAAAACCAAGACCACGGTGTTGAATAAAGAAACCCAGGATAAGTCGTCCTTCTCACTCCCCCCTCAGTGGGGACAGCCACCCCTCCACAGACAGGAGATTGGCTCCTCAGCAGCACCAGAGAGGGACCTGCAGGTTTAACGAGAAGAGTTAAAAAATCTCTGCTGAGCCCATCCTGTTTGTGAGATGGAGCAGCGTCCAAGATCCAGGTCTCACGGATCACACAGAGCATCAGCACTGATGGCAGAGCTGGATCTGCCGCTGGGCCACCCACCAAAACCAGCAGCACCTCAGCAAGGGCAGGATCAGTCCCTGACACCTCCCCAAACCCCTTCCCCTCTCCGGAGTCCCAGCCAAACAGCCTTTAATCTGCAGGAAGCCTGGTTTCCCCGGCAGCAGCATTTCCGAGGTATTTCGGGCTCTCTTCCCCCCGAGGGTTGCTCAGGATGCGCAGTGCGGGAAGCAGGGCCGGGCTGGGGATGAGCTGCGGGCACCTGGTGAGAGCCCGGGGTGACTGCAGGGGCAGCCCCAGCCTCGGGACAGGGTGGGCGAGGACCGGGAGCATTCTCCAAAAGGGATGAAGGATGCTCGGAGGCGGCTCGGCCAATGGGGCGGCTGGATTTGGTTGTCATGGCTGCGGTTGGGAGGCAGAGCAGGGAGGCAGCGCTGGGAGAGAAGGGGTGCAGAGCCCCCCCATCCTCTGCAGGGGAGCTGGGCAGGACAAACAGCCGGCCCTGAGGCCGGTTCGTTCTCTCGGGATACCCATGCCAGAATCTGTTTAAATGCTTCCTGAGGTAAGGGGGCTTGTGGGGGGCTGTGGGGGAGCTGTGACAGTGAGGAGGGAGCTGTAGAGTGCCCGTGGTTGCTGATTTAGGAATGGGGGTGAAGGGCATCGTGCTGTCAATGCCCCTCTCCCCCTCTAAGCCCCTGCACTGCTTCTCCTCAGAGACCCCAGACCCCCAGGCACAGCTACACCTCGGGCTGCTGCAGGAGCTCGGCGTTCCTTGGGGAGCCCCCCTGACAGCACACCAGGGCACCCGGGAGGGACAACTGGACCGTGGTAAGGAGGGGATATCGACGCTGGGGCACAAGTTCTGACCCATTTCATCCCTTCTGTGCCCCACCAGGGTGCACTGGGTGCTGTTTGGTGGTGGGGAGTGAAGGGTAAAGCTGGAGGAGTTGCTCTCCTTTCCTGCTTAGGAAGCTCTAAGAGCTTCCAAACATCTTTTTTCATCCCATTCTCCATCTCTGGAATTGGCTGGTGGTGCTTGCTCAATGCATTACAACATCCTGCTGCTCTGGGGTCAGCATGGTCTTTCTCCCAGTGCCCCTGGAATGCTGTCAGGTCTCTGTGCAGCTCTGAGAAATGAAACCTCTGCCTCCTGCACTTCAAATCAGAGAGACCATCCTCCTGGAAGAGCCCTGGAGCTAGACCTGGATTACTGGAGTGGAAATGTTCCCTGCTAGCTCATCAGCTCCCTGGGTTATGGGCCAGGCTGGATCCAGGGCAGGAGATTGTTAAAGCTCAGGGTGTGAGCTCAAAGCTAAAGCTCTGCTAGGATGAGCCCAAAAACTCCGTGCTGCTTAACTGTCCCCTCATCCCACACCCCGTGTCACGGGAGAGCTGTGGAACTGCATCCACAGCAGGGATCCAGGCTGCCCTGAGGTTGGATGGTGTCAGTGCTGTGCCTGCCTTGTCCTGGGGCTTTCCACTGGGAAGGTGGGTCCAGGAGCCTTCAGCTGTTTGGGATCCATCCAGGATGCTCACCACTCTGAACACTCAGCAGATCCAGCTGCATTCCAGAGCGTGAAGGGGCCTGTCCTGGCTTAGAAAGGCATCTCTGCTCTTTCTGGTGCAGTTGGCTTTGTTGTTGACTGTGCTGGTGCCTGCTGGTGGAGATGAGGCTGCTGTGTGCCAAAACAGAGCTCTGAGCTGCAGAGAAACGTGTCTCCTCCCCCGGGGAAGATGCTGTAACCCACAGCAGGGCTCTGCTGAGCCACGTGTTTGGAGCAGAGCAGCTCAGAGCTCTACCCAGGGGCACCCCGGGCTGTGGGCTGGGTGGTCCATGCTGATGGAGCTTCTGGAGCCTTTCCCTAAACATTCCTTTCATTTTTACACCGTGTCTCATCCTTAGAATCCATCCCCTACTCCAGGAGGCTTTAAAGGAGCATCACCACACCCAGAACATCACACCATGAACGGGTACTTGAACGAATCCAATTTCCTGATGGTGGAGGAGGGCTTCACCACCAGAGACCTCCTGGAGAACCTGCTGGGGGAGCTGTGCCAAGAGGTGAGGGCCGATGCTCTGCTGCTGCCTTTGGAAAAGGCACTCCTGGAGCTGCTGCTCACTCCAGCTGTCCCCTAGAGCGACCAGCAGGCCTTCTTCGTGGCAGACCTTGGGGACATCGTGAAGAAACACCTGCGTTTCCTGAAGGCCTTGCCCCGAGTGAAACCCTATTTCCCAGTTAAATGCAACGGCAGTGAAGGGGTGATCCGGCTGCTGGCAGAGCTGGGGGCAGGATTTGCCTGTGCCAACAAGGTAGGGCTGTGGGAGGACAGCTCCAGGGGAAATGTTTGTGTGGGAGAGGCAGAGCTCACCCTCCTTTCCTAGATCTCTGCTCTAGGTGACATTTACAGGGGCAGGAGTCTCCCTCTGCTGTCACAGCCCAGAATTCCGTGTCCCTTTGGCTGACATTCCTGTCTCTGGAGCTGCTGTCGTGCCTGGTGGCACAGCACATCCCTGGGGTGTCACTGCCACAGCTGTCCAACTCTTGGTGTCCTTAGGGCTGAACCTAAAGCTTTTTGCTCCCTTCTGCTTGTCATTTGCAACAGCCACACTTCCAGGGAGGAGGCAGAATTAAATCACTTACTTTTATGTAATTAAACAGGACGAGAAAGGGCAAGAGGAGAAAGGGCAAGAGTTGTCACAGCTCAAACCAGGGCTCAACCCCAGGCCTGCCAACCCCACTTGTTTCCTTTCCCATTCTCATGGTGTTTTTAAACCTGTCCATGCCAGGACAAAGTCCACTGTGATCCCTTTGAGCTCTGGCAGCTTTTCCCTGGAAAAACTCAGGCTGCAACGCTGGCGCTTCGCCCTCCTCAGCACCGCAAGCTGGCCAAGCCCCAGAGCTGGTGGCTGGTCCCCACCTGGCTCCTGGGGACCTGCTGCACGTGTCCCCTTCTCCCTGCAGGCAGAGATCACCCAGGTTCAAGGCATTGGGGTCCCAGCTGACAGGATCTTCTTCAGCAGCCCCTGCAAGCAGGTCGCCCACATCAGGCACGCGGCCGCCCACGGGGTCAGGCTGATGGCCTTTGACAACGAGGTGGAGCTGAGCAAGGTGGCCAGGAGCCACCCCCGTGCCAGGTGGGTGTCTGGCAGTGCCACTGGAGTGGGTCCTGGAGGAGGGGGTTGGCTGTGGGGGGCAAGAGGAGGTTGTACAAGGTGGGTGTCAGTCTCTTCCCCCAAGCGATAGGACAAGAGGAACGGCCTGAAGCTGTGCCAGGGGAAGTTTAGATTGGATATGGGGAGAAATTTGATCACTGAAGGGGTGATCGGGCAGTGGAACAGGCTGCCCAGGGAAGGGGTGGATTCACCATCTCAGAAAACTTGTAGATGTGGTGCTCAGGGATGTGGTTTAGCTCTGAACTTAACAGTTGGGGTTAATATTTGGACTCAATGATCTTTGAGGGCTTTTCCAAAAGCTTTTCCTTTCATGGTCCTGTTCTTCTGAGACCCCTCAACACAGCGTGGCTTTGCTGTGCAGGATGTTGTTGGGGATCACTGCTGACTCCATCCCTCCTGCCCACCCGAGCATGACCTTCGGGACCACGCTGAACTCCTGCCGGCACCTGCTGGAGACAGCGAAGGAACAGGCTGTGGAGGTTGTTGGCATCAGGTACAGCCCTGGGCCTTCCTCCCTAGGGGTGCTCAGCCCCTCTGGATCGGGATCTGGGGAGCTCTGCCCTGCTGGAACCATGCAGTGGTCCAGCTGCCCTGCTTGGGAGTGAGGTGAAGGCAGGGATTTGACCTCGCTGGGGCAGGTTTGACCCTAGGAAAGGCTCCGTGGGGCTCTGCAGGTCTGGCTTGGGGCGGTGTGTGGGAAGCTGTGTGAGCGGCAATCCCAGTGCCGTGTCCCCTGTGCTCTGGGGATGATCAAACCCTGCTGAGATGGGGTCTGTGCCCTCAGCTTCCACCTCGGGAGCCGTGGGCTGGAGCCCCAGGCCTGGGCCCAGGCTGTGGCCACAGCACAGCTGGTGTTTGACATGGGCACGGAGCTGGGACACCACATGCACCTCCTGGACATCGGCGGGGGCTTCCCTGGCACCGAGGACACCAGAGCCCCGCTGGAAGAGGTACAAACCTCCAACACCTGCCCTCAGCAGGCAGAGAATGAGCTTGGAAGCGGGTCTGGCTCCCTGCAGAATTCCCAGCTAACCAAGAGGAAGGTTCTGTTTTCTTCCCTCACAGATGGCTGCCGGGATAAACTCTGCCTTGGATTTGTACTTCCCCGAGGGCAGCGGGGTGGACATTGTTGCCAGGCCTGGGCGTTACTATGTCACCTCTGCCTTCACCTTGGCTGTCAGCATCACTGCCTTGGAGGAGATCCCCATGGAGCAGCCTGGCTCTGACGGTAGGTGTGACAGCAGGACGTGTCCCCTGTGTCCTTGAGCTCTCTCTCCAGTCCCAGATGTGTCCCTGAGCACCCCTGAGCCTCTCCCCACTCCCAGATGTGTCCCTGAGCCCCCCTGAGCCGTCTCCCCACCGCCAGATGTGTTCCCTGTGTCCCTGAGCCCTCTCCCCACTCCCAGATATGTCCCTGAGCCCCTCTGAGCCCTCTCCCCACTCCCAGATGTGTCCCCTGTGTCCTTGAGCCCTCTCCCCACTCCCAGATGTGTCCCTGAGCCCCTCTGAGCCCTCTCCTCACTCCCAGATGTGTTCCCTGTGTCCCTGAGCCCTCTCCCCACTCCCAGATGTGTCCCCTGTGTCCCTGAGCCCTCTCCCCACTCCCAGATGTGTCCCTGAGCCCCTCTGAGCCCTCTCCCCACTCCCAGATGTGTTCCCTGTGTCCCTGAGCCCTCTCCTCACTCCCAGATGTGTCCCCTGTGTTCCTGAGCCTTCTCCCCACTCCCAGATGTGTCCCTGAGCCCCCCTGAGCCCTCTCCCCACTCCCAGATGTGTCCCTGAGCCCCCCTGAGCCCTCTCCCCTCTCCCTTCCAGAGGAAGAGTGTGGCAGCAAGAAGAACCTGGTCTATCACCTCAGTGATGGCATCTATGGCGCCTTCAGCTGCCTCCTGTTCGACAGCCCCTGCCCCAGGCCACGGCTGCACAAGGTGAGGGGCTCACCTGGCTCGGGGACAGCTCGGGATGTCCCTAACATAGGGTCAGCCAACCCCCTGCCACAGAGGGGAAGCTGCACCCGGTGCATGGGGCTGAATGTGGGGGTCCCTGGGACACTGGCACATCCTCATGCCGTGCTTTTCCCTCAGAGACCGTGCCCAGAGCAGCCCTGGCACAGCAGCAGCCTCCGGGGCCCGCCGGGGCACGGCAAGGATCGCATCGCCGATGGGCTGCAGCTGCCCCAGCTGCACGTGGGGGACTGGCTGCTTTTTGGGAACATGGGAGCCTACACCGTGCCAAGCTCCTCCCTGCTCACGGCAGGTCCCCAGGCACGGGTCACCTACGCCATGTCCCGCCTGGCCTGGTAAGAGATGGGCAGGAGGGAGGGAAGGAGGGGCTGGCTTCTCTTCCACCTAGGCCCAAGGGAGAGGGGGAAATCTGAATCCCAGAGCTGGGAAATTCAGGGTGAAATCATGGCCTCAGAGGCAAAAAATCCTATTTTTTAAAATATTATCAAATTTGAGGCAGTTTTTCACTGGAGGAAAAAGAGCCAGCTCACCTCTGGCTGTCATTCTGGGGGACAGGAGTGTCCCCATCCCATTCTCAAGGGGCTGCTCCTTCCCCTGGCTCCCCCTTGGGTGTCTCCACTTGCAGGAAAGCCGTCCAGCTCTTCCAGGGAAAGCCACCCCAGACAGAAGACGACCGTGAGAGCCTCTGCATGCCCCTGTCCTGCGGCTGGGAGATGGCAGAGACACTTTGTGTCACCCCTGTCTTTGCTCCAGCTGGCATCATCTGAGCAGCTCTGGGGAAGGAGCCACGGTGGGAAAGGTCCTGTGGTGGTACTGCCAGGGGAAATGTCCCATAATGGTATCGGGGTGGGAAAAATCCCATGGCAGCACCAGGAGAAAAAGTCCCACAGTGGTGCTGGAGGGATAAAAATCCTACAGAGGGAAAAGCAGGATTTTTACAGCCGAAAAATCCACAGTGGGAAAAGTCCCATGGCAGCACCAGAAGGGAGAGGCCCTGTGGTGGTACCAGAGGGGGAAAGGATCCCGTGGCAGTGCCAGGGAGGGGGACGATGCCATCCTGCCCCTGGCATCGCCCCGCTCTGCTCTCATGGATTTGGAATAAATCCTGTCCCACGAATCCTGCTCCTCCAGCTCCTGCGGTGTGCGTGCCTCCCAAAGGGGTTTGGCAGGTTTGGGCTCTGATTTTAGGAGTGGGGGTGATCATTGGTAGCCCAGCGTGGCTTGAGGGGTCGGGTGAGGAAGGCCTGGCTCTTCCTCCCCACCCTGTGCTGGAGAATCCCTCTGTAATCAGCTTTTAATGAGGTTTTGCTCATTAGGGAAGGTGGGGCCGTTCACCCAAACCTCGGGCTCTGTTCAGGGATCTGGAGGGACCCCTGGGATTTTGGGGGGCTGTGGGAATAGGGCGTGGGTTTAGGTTTTGTGGGTGACACTGTGGGGGAGACCTGGGCCTTGTGGCATCTCCCTGGTCCCTGAGGGCTCGTCAGGCTTGCCCTGGGTACAGCCCCCTGAGACCCTCAGGCCAGGAACTGGGAGAACTGGGAGGGTGCATTGGTCTCCTCCAGGTTTGGGGACTCAGAGAAAGCACTGAGAGGACACTGGGAGAACTATACTGGGAGGACACCGGGGGACTGGAAGGACACTGGGAGCACTGGAAAGAAACTGGAACACTGGGAGGAGGACAGAGGGAGAACTCTGGGGCACTGGGGGGACACTGAGAGGACACTGGGAGGGCACTGGGAGCACTGGGAGCGCTGAGATGAAGACAGAGGGAGGGCACTGGGAGGACACTGGGAGGACACTGAGAGGACACTGAGAGGGCACTGGGAGCACTGGGAGGGCATTTGGAGGACATTGAGAGGGCACTGGGAGGGCACTGGGAGCACTTGGAGGACACTGAGAGGGCACTGGGAGGGCACTGGGAGCACTGGGAGGGCATTTGGAGGACACTGAGAGGACACTGGGATAGCACTGGGAGCACTGGGAGGGCACTTGAAGGACACTGAGAGGACACTGGGAGGGCAGTGGGCGGGCACTGGGAGCACTTGGAGGACTCTGAGAGGGCACTGGGAGGGCACTGGGAGGGCACTGGGAGCACTTGGAGGACACTGAGAGGCCACTTGAAGGACACTGAGAGGAAACTGGGATGACACTGGGAGCACTGGGAGCGCCTTGAGCCCCGTGGCCGCCAGGGGGCGCCGGGCGTGCAGCGAGTCCTCCAATCCGCCAGGGGGCGCTACAGGAGCGCCGCCCTTCTCGCTGGCTCCGCCCAGCCGTCGAGCGCGACGCGGTGCCGCGACGTCGGTCGCGCTTGACGGCGGGAGCGTCGCGAAAGGCCGGTGAAGGACGGGCCCGTGAGGGGCGGCGGTGTCGGATCGCGACAGCGGCCTTGTCGCGACAGCAGCGCGGCCATGCCGTTCTGGGACCTGCAGAAGCAGCTGGGCATCGATGTGGACAGCTTCCTGCTGCGGCAGAGCATGCCGCAGCCGCACCGGGTGGCCGCGGTGTGCCACGCCTTCGAGCGCGAGTGGGTGGAGTGCGGGCACGGGCTGGGCCAGACCCGCGCCCGGCGCGAGTGCCAGCTCGAGTACGAGGATTTCATGGAGTGCATGCAGCGCACCAAGCTGGTGGGTGAGCGGGGGGACTCGAGGGGCTGGGACAGCGTGCGCGGGGTCCCGGCCGTGCTCTGGGGGAGGTTTGGGGGCTGCAGCGCAGGGTGGGAGCGCTGCCTGCTCCTTCCCAGTGTGAGGAGGGGTCTGCCCCTGCCCCCGGGGCTGCGGGAGCCCGGGGGGATAAAACTGCGGGGAGCCCGGGGAAAATAAAACTGGGGAGCCCGGGGGAGATAAAACTGCGGGAGCCCGGGGAAAATAAAACTGGAGAGCCTGGGGGAAATAAAACTGCGGAGCCCGGGGGAGATAAATTGCGGGAGCC
>QUSF01000205.1:140591-164320 GCA_003676055.1 Chloebia gouldiae | reverse complement strand
GGGACCCCGGGCACGGTCCGTGAGGGACTCTCACTGTCCCCGCGGGACCCCCGCCCGGCCGCCTGGGGGCCGTTTCCGCGCGCGCCGCCGGGGGGCGCCGCGGCCCGCCGGAAGTTCCGGTGGCGGCGGGGCCGGTGGGTGATGGCGGCGGGGCCGTGAGGGGAGGGCGCGGGCGGCGCTCGGGGGCTGCGGGCGGACCCCGGCCGGGCCGGCGGGGCTGCGGGGGGCGAGGCGGCCCCTCGGGCACCGCCCGTTCTCAGGCCGCGCGGGGCTCCTGCCGGCCTCAGGGGGGAGCGGGGCTGCGCCGCGGAGCCCGGCTGGAGTTGCCGTGGTTTTAAAGTTAAAACAGCACAGGCGTTATTAATAAATCACCTCCGGGGCTCAGATCCCCCTGTGCTTGACCCCGACAGACTGAGGGTAAAACCAGGAGGATGTTTAGGGGTCTCAGCCCGTCTTTTGGGGATGTGGTGCTGAATAGGGAAGGGTTTTTTTAAAGCTGCATGTATTACCGAATAAATGTTCTTATTTGAACAGTCAATCCTCTGTGCTTGACCCCCACAGCAGAGCCCGACAGACTGAGGGTAAAACCAGGAGGATGTTTAGGGGTCTCAGCCCATCTTTTGGGGATGTGCTGCTGAATAGGGAAGGGTTTTTTAAAAGCTGCATATTTGCATTGCTGAATAAATGTTCTTACTTGAACAGTCATTGCTGGCTCTGCCAGTGAACCAAGAGGAACAAAATGTTAATATCAAGGCTGAGTTCCCAGTTACTGAAGGCTTCAAGAATTGCAGGTAAATTGGTATTGTGTGACCAAGTTTTCTGTTTGTTTGGGTTTTCCTGGGGTAATCGGGCTCCTAGAATATTCTTTTCCACCAAGCAATGCAGGAGAGAGGAGGCTGTTGTTGAGTCAGTGGTTGTCAAATGTTTTTATAGCTCTCATTTATTATGTAACTACAGTGTGGCTTTGGTTTAACATCTTTTAACCTTAGGAGAAGATTCCTTAGCAGCAGAGAGGTTTGATACAGCAAACACTTCCTTACCATTCCAAATTGATTTTCCATCAGAAGACACAAGATCATTCCTCTGAATGGAATCATGGAAGGGTTTTGGGGTGGAAGGGACCTTAAAGACCATGGAATTCCATCTCCTGCTGGGCAGGGACACCTGCCAGTGAAGGAGAACCTTAAAGACCATGGAATTCCAACCCCTTCACCTCCCAGTGAAAGAGAACCTTAAAGACCACGGAATTCCAACCCCTTCACCTCCCAGTGAAGGAGAACCTTAAAGACCATGGAATTCCAAACTCCTGCTTGGCAGGGACACCTCCCAATGAAGGAGAGCCTTAAAGACCACCACAATTCCAACCCCTCTCCACCCTGGATGATTTGGGCAGCTTACCCAGTAAAGCATAATATATTTTTAAGATGAGAGCGTTGTAGTTAAAAGTGAAAATTGAAAATCCCTCCTCGCTTTTCTGACGTCGATACAACTTCCGTGAGTGTTCCCCTTTATTAGCTCGCTCTGGCCAGAGCTGTCTGGCGGTTTGAGAGCTTGGCAGGAGTTTTTCCCTGGAAAATGCTGCATTTTTAAGTGCAACCCCTTTCTCCCAAAGGCCACCTCTTGCCCAGGTCGGTGTCCTCCTTCCTCTGCTGCCGCTCTCCGTGCGCACGCTACAGCACGCAGCCCCCCAACACCAGTGGGGCGCAGCCCCAGCAGTGGCACACGCTGGACCCTGAGCTGGAGGAGATCCTCATTCCCAGGAAACTCTCCATCAGCCCCTTGGAGAGCTGGCTGACAGTCAGGTACTCCCTCCCCAAAGCTGAGGGCGCTGAGGAAGAAGCCAGCCATGAAAGCCCACAGCCCTCTGAGTGTCCCCCTGCTGCTGGGACGGGGGATGTGGAGGAAGGAGAGGGAGCTGGGGGTGACCAAGTGCAGTGCAGGAACGTGCTGAAGATCCGCAGGAGGAAAATGAACAGGCACAAGTACAAGAAGCTGCTCAAGAGGAGGAAGTTCATCCGCAGGAGGATAAAGGAGGGGCGCAAGAAGAAGCGTCAGGTGAGCTCAGGGGAGGGGGAGTTCCCCAACAGAAATGTGCCCACACATCAAACCAACCTCTGCGTAGGTGTTGGGTGATGGATTTAAGTGGATTTAAGGAAAAATGAGCTTGAATGAATTCAGTATTTAGCCTGAAGCTGTGTCAGGTGGGGCACCAGCAGGAATTTCTCCGTGGAAAGGGTGTCCAGGCATTGGAACTGCCTGAGGTTTGGAGTTCCCATCCCTGGAGGTGTCCAAGGAATTCCTGGATGTGGGGACAGCTGGACTCAGCGATCTCAGAGATCTTCCCCAGCCTCTGATTCTGTGATTCCAAACATAAATGGGATCATTGCTGGGCTTAATTTTTCTTCCAATTTATAAATATGTGTGATTAATGGAGATGAATGTGGTATTTGTGTGAAGGGTGAATTCATGTGTCTACCCTGGATCAGGGAGACTGCTTTAATCTTAATTTCTCCCATGCCAACATCCTCAAGTGCTTCTTATTCTATTTTTTCTAATCTATAAGCCTTTTATTTCTTTTAATAGAAGATGTGAGGGAAGACATGGGGGTTTGTTCAAGCTGGGGTGTTCTCCTTCAGCATTGCTTTTCTTGGGATATAATTTAGTTAATTCTCTAGGAATTCTCACCTTGCCCAGATGCAAATTAGGGTTAATTGTGATTCCACTGCTTCAGATTTGCAGTGAACTCTGAAAGGTGAAATCCTCTTATTTCCCTTACCATTTCTTTGTCCACCTTCTCAGTTTTCCTTGCACAGGACTTGTAAAATGATACTGCCAAAATCCCTGTGCATTTTAATGTCTTCTGATGTATTTTCTTTTTTTTTTTTTTTCCTATTTTAGATAAAATTTGAGAAAGATTTGGAGCGCATCTGGAAAAAAGCTGGCTTGAAAAGTGCTCCTGCAGGGTGGCAAACCCCCAAGATCTACCTGAGGAGTTCCAAGCGATAAAAAAAAACAACAAAAAACACCTGTCACAAATTTTAACCTGCAATTGTAATTAAAAAAAATATTTAAGTATGTCAATGACATTTAACCTTTTTCTGATTGTGATGAAAATAGTAGGAAGGAGTTTTCCCAGGACAAACTGGCAGCTTTTCCTCCCCAAAGGCGAGGTGGGAGTTTTTTTCTGCTCTCCTGTGGTCATTGCTGAATTTCTCAAGTCTCTCATTGAGATGAGAATCTAAAAAAAAAAATCAGCTGTGGGAGAAGGGATCAGTGAAAGAATTCCTGTTGTTTAAATGGCACAAAGCTTTGGGAAAGTTTTCTAAGCTGCATTCTTTCACAGCCTTACTGCAGAAAGTTTGGGGTTTTCCTAAGAGTTGTGGTGGGGTGGGAATTGGATCAGAATTCCAGGGAATTTACCTGCAGGAGCTTTTGTTGTCTCTTATGTGGAGCCTTAAAAGGCACATTTATTTTTGTGTTCTATTTTGTGCTAATAAAAAATGGTTATTTTTTTGTCTTTGACTGACACCTGTCAGTAAAAGCTCAGAGTTAATTATTCATTAACTACAAAAACTTTTGTGCCTGAGACAAGTCTGATAAAATCAGCTGTTTTTGCATGGTTGAAGAGAGTTGTGAAAGCTGTGAAAAATACAGGTGTTTAAAATAAACCCTGACAGAGGACTTTTTATCTGGGTTCTGCTTTGGGTTCTGCTTTTTTGGGGGGCTTTGAGGCAATTCTGGGTGGTTTAGTGTGATTTAACTTTTGTATTTTGGCAAAGAGGTGGGGTGAGCTGAGGAGAAAAAGAATGAGCTGGGAAACTCCCTGAAAATTATTCCCTTTTTTCTGCTAGGAGAGAATAAACTGAAAGGGAGGAAAATAATCTGGAAGTCATTGCTACACAAGGTGAACTTTAGGACATCCTGAGCCACAGCTTCTCTGGGTTTTGCCACCCCTCACAGGCAAAAATTCCTTCCTAACATCTTAAATCTCTCAGGATTTGTGTTTTCCATGTGGAAAAATTCTTTCTTCCAAGGCACTGATCAGGTTTCACACCCCAGGGCTGTGTCAACTTCCTTCAGTGCTCTTGAGCACAGGATGGAATTTAAAACTCATTTTACTGAACAAAAAAAAGATGGAAAATGCCCCTGATTTTCTGCAGAGGGAGCACGAGTCCAGGATATACTCACAAGGAGCTGCTCTTCCTCACCAAAAATCTGCATCCCACTGAATCTGCACACTTAACCAAGGTTTATGTGCATGTGTAGCTGTGGTAACAACAAAAAAAAAGCTGCAAACAGGAAAGCTTTGACTTAAAATTCCCCAAATATTGAAGATTTCCATTATTCTGAGAGGAAGTGATTGAAAACCAGAAAAATTCATGGTGTTCATTACAGAGCTTGGAGATAACTGGTGAGGTTTTTTTATGTCACACATTGGGCTGGAAAGTTCCCAAAAAATTGGAATATAAAATCTAATGTCTCTCAATTTTCCCTAATTCTTGGATTCTATGCAGGCAACAAGCTCAGCTCAACAGAAGAAATTCAGGAGTTTTCTCTCAGTGATCAGGTTGGGCTGGAATGAGTTGGCTCTAAAATAGGAAATCAGCTGACTTGGAGGGGATGAAAACTCTGAATTTTGTTTCTCTGAACCAAATCCCACTGCAAATGGGGAGGCTGTTACCCCATTTTGGAAAGCTCAGAGCCCAGCAGTGTGGTGGCAGTGACAAAAATACCATTTCTTTTTAATATTAGCAAATAATAGTTCCTGGCAAACAGGATTTTGGCTGTCTCCTTAACCTGGAGAACAATGATGCTTACCAGACTAAGAACTAAATATATTTTTAAGAGTCTTTTCTAGAAAATGTGATGTTTAATGACATCAATGTGGATTCTTGAAGTTTTTTAGAGGCTTCTGGACATAAAGTTATTTCAGCCACAAATAAATCCAGTTTAACTTGAAAATACATTCCTGATTGTATATGGAAAGGGGAAAAATGGGAAATAACTTCTTCCTGCAGCTTTTTCCTAAAAGTCTGCATCAATTTCCAGTACTTTATATAACTAGAAAATTGCTGGGTGCTCCATGGTGGTAGAGATGAGGTGTTGGAAGTGAACAGGAGACTTATAGGATTAAAGCAGAAGCAGGATGATTGATGGTACTGCTGGGGAATACAAAATTAATCCAAATTTTTAATAAAACAAAAAAAAGAGTTGTTCTAATATTTTTATTGTGAGAACAGTTCTTTCTTCCACCAATACTCTCAAAAGGGAGTAAATCAGCCAATATCAGGGGATGTTTATAGCGTTTGGTGTACAAAACGCCTTTCAGGGCATTAATAGGACCTGAGTACCATTAATAATTAATAAATTTAATAATTCCTGAGCAGGAACAGTGGGTACCTTTACTCTGGTACCTGCTAAATGGAGCACTTTGATGTGAAAAACCAAAATGTTGGTGTACATTGGCTTCAGGAGCTGTGACCTGCCCCTTCTTAAATCCTGGAGCCAAGCTCAGCTTTGGTGGGACTGCTCCCTGATCCAGAGGTTCCCAATTTAACAAACCAGGCTTGTTTCCACCAGCTGAAAACCTGGCTGAGGTGGAATTCCTGATCTTACAAACAGCACCTGGGGCTGCCTCAAATGCCATCTTTTCTTTTCCCCATTCATGCTGTTCTCTGGTTTCCAGGAAAACATCCTGCTTTTGGGGTCATTTGGGATGAACCTCTCCAAAAATAACAGCACTCCGTACCCAGCCTGGAGCATTTGCAGAGCTGAAATGGGTTTGAAAAGTGGTTTTTTTTGGTGTTTTTTCCCCCTGCTGTTTCTTAAATAAATAAATAAAACTATCAAGAACTGTAGCTGCTGTAAACATCTGAGGTAGCTTGGAGCAAACACAGGGTGCTGGTTTTCCTGTGGAAGAATCCATTCTTGCTTGACTTTCCCTACAAAACTAAGGAATAAAACTGAAATAAGGAGTTCTGTGAGTCAGAGAATTTAAGAAAACCAACTGATAGATCATTTTTATGTCAAATCCCTGATTTAGGGATTTTTTTTTTTTTTTGGTCTTGTTCCTTGCATGGACACTAAGAACTCTTAAAGTGAGACTTGTCCCCCTTGAATATACCTGGAATTTTCTGCAAAATAATGGGAAGAAGGAGTTGGAATGGACAGTGGCACCTTGACAAGGCTAAATGGAAGTGGCTAAAATTTGGGTTAAAGTAGAAAGCTGTTCTGAGGGAGGAATTGGATTTCCACATTGTTCTGAGGGAGAAATTGCATTTCCACATTGTTCTGAGGGAGGAATTGCATTTCCATGTTGTTACGGAGGAGAAATATGCATTTCCACGTTGTTCTGAGGGAGAAATTGCATTTCCACATTGTTCTGAAGGAGAAATACGCATTTCCAAACTGTTCTGTGGGAGAAATGTGGATTTCCACATTGTTCTGAGGGGGAAATTGCATTTCCACATTGTGATGAAGGAGAAATATGTATTTCCACATTGTTCTGAGGGGGGAATTGCATTTCCTCCTTGTTCTGAGGGAGAAATAGGGATTTCCAAACTGTTCTGTGGGAGAAATACGGATTTGCACATTGTTCTGAGGGAGAAATTGCATTTCCCCTTTTTTCTGAGGGAGAAATGTAGATTTCCACATTGTGATGAAGGAAAAATATGGATTTCCACATTGTTCTGAGGGAGAAATTGCATTTCCAAACTGTTCTGTGGGAGAAATATGGATTTCCACATTGTTCTGAGGGAGAAATTACATTTCCACATTGTTCTGAAGGAGAAATATGCATTTCCAAACTGTTCTGTGGGAGAAATGTGGATTTCCACATTGTTCTGAGGGAGAAATTGCATTTTCCCCTTTTTTTTTCTGAGGGAGAAATATGGATTTCCACATTGTTCTGAGGGAGAAATTGCATTTCCTCCTTGTTCTGAGGGAGAAATAGGGATTTCCAAACTGTTCTGTGGGAGAAATATGGATTTCCACATTGTTCTGAGGGAGAAATTGCATTTCCTCCTTGTTCTTAAGGAGAAATATGCATTTCCAAACTGTTATGTGGGAGAAATGTAGATTTCCACATTGTTCTGAAGGAGAAATTGCATTTCCTCCTTGTTCTGAGGGAGAAATAGGGATTTCCAAACTGTTCTGTGGGAGAAATACAGATTTCCACATTGTTCTGTGAGAGAAATACGGATTTCCACCTTGTTCTTAGGGAGAAATATGCATTTCCAAACTGTTCTGTGGGAGAAATACGGATGTCCACATTGTTCTGAGGGAGAAATTACATTTCCATATTGTTATTAAGGAGAAATAGGGATTTCCACATGTGGTGTCATCCCCAAAGTGGAGTGGGAACTCTCTTGATTTCTAAAAGAGGCAAAGCAAGCAGCACCCTGGGGGTTTTTAGTTAAAATTATAGTTGCCACAGTCCTCTTAGGTTAATCCTGAACAAATACACTTTTCACACAGACTACCCTTAAAAGCTGACCAGGCTCCATGTTTATGTGTCTAAATTTGGCAGCAGGATTATACTGCATTTTGGAGAGCAGCCTCCTTTCACCCAAAGTATTTTTATTTTTAATGAAATGGCCTGCAAACCTGAGGTAAATAACACAACTCTGGGAGGCACCTTTGAGCACTCTCTTCAGGACCAACCCCTTAATTTTCCCACTCTTTTCCCATTCATTTCTGATCTCAAAATAAGCTGGAATCCCACTGCTTAATTATTTTAGGCGGGTGCAATGGATGGGCTGCAATTAGTGTCAAAACCTCCTGGTAGCAGAGCTCTGTTCCCACATGCAGAGAGGCCAAAAAATGTGGTTTGAGGCACAAAGGGGACACAAAATGTCAGCTCCTGAGAACTCCCAGAATTTTCTCATTCCTCACAGGAATGAGCAGTGCTGGGTGCTGTGAGTTGAGCTTTTTACAGGTTGGAGAAGTCTGATTTAATGGTGCCTGTTGAAGGAGTGAAATTCAATGTTGGGTGCTGTGGCTTGAGGTTTCCCAGGTTGGAGAAATCTGATTTAATGGTGCCTGTTGGAGGAATGAAATTCAGTTTGAGCGGTGCTGGGTGCTGTGAGTTGAGCTTTTTACAGGTTGGAGAAATCTGATTTAATGGTGCCTGTTGGAGGAATGAAATTCAGTGCTTGGTGTTTGTGGCTTGAGCTTTTCCCAGGTTGGAGAAATCTGATTTAATGGTGCCTGTTGGAGGAGTGAAATTCAATGTTGGGTGCTGTGGCTTGAGGTTTCCCAGGTTGGAGAAATTTGATTTTGTTGGAGGAGTGAAATTCAGTTTGAGCAGTGCTATGTGCTGTGGCTTGAGCTTTTTACAGATTGGTGAAATCTGATTTAATGGTCATTGGAGGAGTGAAATTCAGTGTTGGGTGCTGTGGCTTGAGCTTTTCCCAGGTTGCAGAAATTTGATTTTGTTTTAGGAGTGAAATTCAATTTGAGCAGTGCTGGGTGCTGTGAGTTGAGCTTTTCCCAGGTTGGAGAAATCTGATTTAATCGGAGGAGTGAAATTCAGTTTGAGCAGTGCTGGGTGCTGTGTGTTGAACTTTTCCCAGGTTGTAGAAACCTGATTTAATTGGAGGAGTGAAATTCAGTTTGAGCAGTGCTGGGTGCTGTGTGTTGAACTTTTCCCAGGTTGTAGAAACCTGACTTTGTGCTGCCTGTGGGAGGAGTGAAATTCACTTTGTGGTCAGGTTCTGTGGTGTGGTCAGCCTGCTCCAGGGGTTTGGGAGTGACCTGGAATGCTGGACAGTGGTGCAGGATTTTTGGACACTTCTTCTGCTCAGTTGCTTCTCTTCTCTTTCCCCCAGAACTCTGTGTAGGATTAACAACTTCCACATAAAACGCCTCAAATTCTGGAATGGCAGAGGATGCAAAATCTCTGCCCCTTTAGAGATGGGACCCAGGTGTGGTGGCTTTTCCCTGGAATTCAGAAAGTGGGTGAGGAATAGCCAGGAGCTGCTGCTTCCTCCCCCATTTCTGGGGACAAACACAGGGCCTGAGCAGAGTTCAGAGGGTGATTTGATGCCTCAGCCATTTCCTCCTCGGCCTCCTGCTGTCTGCCAGCTGTCAGATTAGCCCAGGGCTGGGGATCCATCCCCCAAAGTGCAGCCTGGTGGATTTTTTGTGGATTTGGGAAAGCTTCAGATGCTCCAGAACCACGCGGGAGTGAGTCAGTCCCGTGTCACGGCTTGGACACTCTTCTGTCTCAGGCACTCCAGCTCCAAAAGTTGATTTTGGGGGATCTTCTGTATAAATTTAGAAGCTTTGGGAGCACTCAGTTGCAGGTGGCCCTGAAAAAAAATCCTGATTTTTTTTTTTTTTTAGGAAAATCCATGTTGCTGGCTGCTGCTTCCTTAGGGAAGGATTAATAGATGGAGATACATGAACAGAGCCACTCCTGGAGTTCTGATTGCTGCCACTTCAATTCAGAACTGCACATTTTTCCATCCCCTCATGCTTCATGGAGGGATTTTGACCCGTTTTTTCTTCAACACTCTTATGTTGAAGGCACCCCTGGCTCTCAGAATAGACAGGGAGATGAGTACTTAATAATTTAAATGAAATAAAAGGTAGAAAATATCATTTCATTGGGGTAAAGAAGCAGCAGGTAGAAATGACTCCTGGTTTCCCCAGGAAAATACTGGGAAGATCTGAGAGGCAAGAGGGATGAAACAGGGCCACTGGAAAGTTAAAAATGAGGATTCTTCCCAAAATCTTCCCAAAATCTGTTCAGCTGGTCCAGGCTCTGCTCTGTGAGTTGGGGTGACTCATTTCCTTTTGTGTTCCATGGCTCCCTCCTGCTTCTGTCTGTGCAGATTCCAAATTTTTCCTACCAGGAGCTCCCTGTGCTGTGTGGGACAGACCCGAGTGTGCTGTGACCAAGAGAGATCCTTGCACACATCAATGAGGCAACAGAAATTGCATTTAATGTGCTTTGAGTTATTTTTTAACAGCATTTAAATTGAAACAATCATTGCAAGTACTTAAAATTAAATTTTTTATTAAAATTATTTTTCTAGAGAAGTGATTTTTTCAGATTTACCTTAGTTTGGTCATGCTAAAAATATTAAATTTAACAGAAAAACTATAATTTACACCTGCTCTGTGGGTGTCTGTGAGTTGCTGCTTTGTGTCTCTTTTTCCATCCCTGATTTTTTTGCTGCCTGCTGTGTTCTCATTTCTCCTTGGTCAGTTGTTTTTTTTTTTTTGGGTAGCTTCTGTCTGGAATTAAAAAAAAAAAAAGGAAAAAAAAGATAAAAAAATCAGTGTTGGTTTCCTGGGCAATTTCTCTGTTTTTGTAACTGGTTTTTATTAATGCTTTTGAGATGAATCCCAGGAATCTGAAGCTTTCCAGCCAAAGGAGGTGTTTAAATTCTGTGCCATCCAAGGGTGCTGGAATTCAGGGAGTTTTGGAGATGCCTTGTGGGTGCAGACAGAGCTCTGTGACCTGCTCCAAGGCCAGCAGAGCTGGAAGAACACACAAAACACACAGATTAATGGGAATAATCCACACAGCTGGAAAACTCTGCAGTGTAACTCCTCACTTGGGCACATCCAGCTCTGTCCCAGACAATCAAAACCCTCTCAGCATTTCCATCCCAATAAACTCCTGCATTCCTGGACGTGCACATTAATTAATTTCTGCTCCTTGGGTTGCAGGGAAGTGGAGATTGAAGGCAGAAGTTGAGGAGCTGCCTGCAAAGGACAGCCCCAAACCCACCTGCTGCTCCTATTGCTCTGGTTTTGCTTCAAAAATGAAGCCTCGGGCTGCACCAGGAGAGATCAGGTTGGACATCAGGAGGGATTTCCCCATGGAAAAGGTTGTTAAATGTGGGGATTTTACACAGGGAGGTTTGGAGTGCCCATTTTTGGAGGTGTGCCAGGAATTCTCAGAGCTCTGGGCTGGGGGACGAGGTGGGGATTGAGGTTGGACTCAACCTTGGAGCTCTTTCCCAGCCTCAGTGATTCTGGGAGGTTCTCTGAAGCACTGTTTTATTTGCCTTTGAAGCAGAGCTGTTTTGAAGGAGAATTGGAACAACCTGAAAGCCACCTGGGCTTTTTGTGGCCCTTTGGTTGTGATTTAGCTCAATCTTGGAGCTCTTTTCCAACCTCAGCAATGCTGGGACTGAGGAGTGCCAGTGGGGCATTTCTGTGAATTTCACCTCTCTCTGGCTGGTATTTAATATTTATTTAATATTTATTTAACATTTAACATTTAACATTTCACATTTCACATTCTGCCTTGCTCATCCTCCAGCCCACGTTTGCTGCTTTGGTGGCTGCATCTCAGGCTGCTGATTACAGTGAATTCCAATTGTCAAAAATGTGTATTTTATGATTGGTTTTTTGTAAATATTATATGTGTCATGTTAGAAAGTTATGTTGTATTAATTTTCTTAAGTAGCGTGTTAAATAGGGTTTTAGGTTCTAACATAATGTTGAAATAGAGACTATGAATGTGGGGGGAGTTTTTTTTTTTAGGAATGAGATACTCACTTTGAGGAGCACCTAAATCTTCCAAAGAAAAGGAATTTATGGTTTTCTTATCAGAAGAAGCAAATTTCTTCAGGCCTTGTTCAGACTCGAAGACACCTTAAAAATTAAAGAAAACAGTTAACATACAACAGAGTTTCTTATTTTAAATAGAATGTATGCATAACCATGAAGGATATATGAATATGCAGGCTATTGCTTTTAAAGTTATTCCTTTATTCACAAAATACACTTTTCATAACTTAATATCCAAAACCATCCAAACATCCATAATTCTTTACTTTTTTATTGTCTTACAATTATCCTAACTCCAAATTTTATTACTCTTATATTACTATTTTTATAACCATTTTATTATTATTTAAAAAATTTAAAAACCAAATAATTGACGTTTTTCACACAGTGAAATGAAGCAAAAAAAAAAAAACCCAAAAATCTGCTGAGAGCATCACCTTGTCATTCTGGTTTTTGTGTTTGTGGCTGGGGAACAAGCAGGGTAATGCTGGGGGAGAGGAGCCTGGTGTGTTCCAGCCCTGCAGTAATCACAGCCTCTGCTGGGCACCCTCTCATTGTGGTTGGATTTCCATTTTGTCCTTCGTTCACAGTTCTTGCTCTGAGCTGGATTATTTCAGCCTCGCTTAAGGGGTTCGTGGCAGCTGGAAGATTTGGTTTCAAGAGAAAAGTTTTGCCCACCAAGTGAAAAATGAAAATGGTGCTGGTGTAAATTAACCCTGAACTGCCGTGCCCTTATTTTGCTGTTCCCATGCAAGGGTCTTTATTTTTTTTTACATATTTTATTTTGAATTTTATTTTATTTTTCCTTCCTGCTTTTGCCAATTTGCTGTACTCTCGTACTCTTTATTCCTAAACTGTAGCATTCCCTACTACTTTTCTGTTCCAGGAATTTTATCCTTTCATCTTCCCATGAGTAGGTATTTTCTCCTTTGATCCTGGTGGAACACTCTGGGTTCTGTATTTAAAGAAGCTGTTGATGATAAGCCTGGAGTGCTGACAAATCCTGCACACAAGGCCTTGTACTGTAATTTGTGTCAGCGGATAATTAATGCTGGCATTCCTTTTTAATTAATGTATTTATGGCTGTGAGGATGGGGTGGAAGGGGCCACTTCCACTCCTGTTTCCCAGGGTTAGTGGCTCTCAAAAATTGCCCTAAAGGATGGAGAGTTCCCCTTGGCATCAGACATTTTTCCTCCATCTGACACTTGCTCAGTTCCTCTGGCTGCTGGCCTTCAATTTGGATTTCTTGGGAAGTCTCTCGGTGCAGCCTGAAAACAGAAATGGTAAAAATGGAAGAGATGGGGGCAGGAGTGTCACAGGGACAATTTCTCTTTCTCTCAGGATTTTTCGTAAAGATGCACAGAGAGAAATCTCCCTGTGACAGAGGAGGAGGAAACTTGTGACATCCACCACTTCCCACAAGCCAATTACCCTGGTGACCCTGCGCTTTCAGCAGGGCTTTGTCCAACCCCAGTCCTGCTTTAGAGCTGAATTCGGTGTGAAATACCGATTTTCTTTTGCTTTAGATCTGAATTGGGTGTGAAATACCGATTTTCTTTTGCTGCAGTGAAAAAGATGCGACTTTGGGAACAGGGGAGCTTTTCTTCTGCTGCTGACCTGATCTGCTGGCAGGTGCAGAGCCTGCAAAACCACTCCCGCTGCGGCTGGAAAGTCCCTTTGCCTTGTGTGGATGAAATTGCTTTCTCTGCTCAGGGTTTGTGGTCAGCTGGAGATGAGCAGTGAGCAGCCAAGGGATGCCTGGTATTGAGAGAATCAACCCCAATTCCCCTGGGAGTGGGGAAGGAGAAAAGCTGGGGAGCACTGCTCAGCTCAGAATGGAGAAGCTGGTTTAAAATTCAGCTCCTAGACCAGGAAAAATGTTGACACAGCTGCTCTTCCAGGATGTCTTTGGAGTAGCAAAGCCCCAGGAATTAGGGCTGGCTGCAGACTGGGCAGGATAAGAGAGGGGACAAGCAGATATAGAGATAAATAATAATTACAACAACCCCCTAATTGTGTCCCTTTCAACCCCTCTGTGAACCCCACGGAAGCTGCTGCTCTTCCCCTGGGTGATTTTAGGAGCCTTTCAGCCTTGTTCAGCCTGGACTTGGCTCCTTGCAGTCAGGAAATATCCAATCCATGACAGCAGCAACCACAGCAATCTGCTCCCTCCCAAAAACCCTGCGAGGCGACGGGCAGGCAGTAACCTCTGCAGTGCCACAGCTGGGAGGCAGAAAAGTGGGGGAAAAAAAAAACTGGAATTGCAGCCTGGAAGGGTTGGGAGGGAGCAGGGGAAGGAGAAAATGTTGGATTTGCTTGGCTGTTAGGTGGGAGCAGCTTTTTGCCTCCCAGCCAGGCATTTTCTGGGCTGGATCCAGGATGGAGACAACAGGAAAGGCTCCTGATGCCCTGAGATTCCTTGAAATTCCTTAAAATTCCCTGAGATTCCTTAAAATTCCCTGTGATTCCCAGCCCAGCAGCTGCTCTGGATCGGTGCTGTGGTTGTTGTGACCCCTGGCACAGGTCAGGGACAGGGGAACAGGAGTTTTTGCTGCCTGCAGGTGGTTTGGGATAGGAATAATGGGAATTCCTGAGGCTGGCAAAGAGAAGCTGATGGGATTAGGGTTGCAATTGGATTTGTTCATATCCAGGTGATGAGGGAGGGGTTGTTCCTATCCCATCACCCCCAAATCTCACTTCAGAGAAATGTCAGAGTTGGGAGTTTCCAGGGAAATTTTTGTTCTTCTCTGAGGATTATTTTAGGATTTTTCCCTAACCAGTTCTCTGGGTCTGTCTGGGACAGTGTGGAGTTAACAGCAGGCTTTTTTTTTTTTTTTCATGGTCATATTATCTAAAAATAATAATAGCTTCAGTTTCTTGGAATTTGTTTGGAAGTGTCTGGTTCTGTCTGATGTTGGAGACAGGGTCCTGGAGCGGGTGAAGTTCTGATCTGGATGCTCCCAAAGTTTCTCTTGTTGCAGTGTGTAATTATTTAAATGTTTATTTAGGAGGTTGTTATAATACTCTCCTCTCCTGAAACTCTTCCCCCTCTGGGATAGAGAGAATCTATTTTCTGGTAGAGTAGAGAGACAGAGAAATGTCAGGAGGAAAAATTCAAGTGTGGCAATTAAGTTTATCCTCATGATCCCGTGGGAAGGCTCCTGACTTTTGTTTTTAAGTTCTCTTGTGGAGTCTCACAGACATTTAAGGACAGTGAGTTTTAATTCCCTTTCTTCACTTGATGATTAATTTGATTGAACTGTAAAATCAAATAAATCCAATCCACTAAATGGTGTTAACCATAAGCAACAATAACCTGACAACAGAATGTGAGAAAACTGAAAAATTGACTATATATTAATTTTCCTCTAATATGCAATTTTAATTTTAGTATCCTAGCTGCAGCTACTCTATTTCCTATTTTATACTCTATTTCCTGACTTTATACTCATTGTCATTTTCCTCTAAATACCCAGCCCTTGCTGACAAATCACAGCACAGGGTAAATATTGTTTTCTAGGTTGTCTTTGGAGACTGGAGCTGGAAGTAAAACCATATGAGGAGCTCAAAACCCCATTGAAGGCAGCAGAACAAATCCAGTCTGGAGGAGTGTCAGACAAAGGCAGGAACAGCTGGATCAAGTAAAGCACGAGGAAAATTGCTTCCATCCCTAGGGGGAGGGAGAAAGATTTGTTTTGTCAGCCCAGAGCTGTGCGGGACCAACTTCAGCCGATGAAAGTTTTGATGTCAGAGTGAGGGAGGGCTCAGGAGGTGCCAGAGGGAGGGGAAGGAGGAGAGGGCTCTGCAGAAAGTGAGGGGAGGGAAGGAGGTGGGGGGCTGGAGTAATCCTGCAGGATCTGAGCTGCTGTGCTCAGCTCTGGGGATGTCAATTGATGAGGTCATAGTGTTTTCCACTTACAGAAAGGAAAGTTAAAGAGGGGAAAAAAAAAAAAAAGACTTCAACTTGTTTTTCAAGAGAGGCGAAAACTCCGAGAAACTGAAGAAATGGAGCAACTTGTGAAACTCCTCCTGTGGCAGATTTTGCTTCAGCAAAGTAAGCTCTGAGCTGCTGGTGTGGTGTTATTTGCTTTTATTTCAGCTGCACAACGGGGCTGGGGGGTTGGTACCAGATTTTGAAGTGTTATCTTTGTAAGACTTTGTTCAGATTCATGAATTTGCTCTGTTTTCATCCAGGGAGGGGAGGGACTCGCAGGTTTCCTCTCTGCTTTTTGGGGAGAGAATGGAAAAATGTTGGAGGTTGTAGGAGCTCTGTTCAGCATGTTTGTGCAATTTTTTTTTTCCTGTTACAAATTCAAAACCAAGAAACTTGGCTGTGAGTACAGCAAAGCTTTCAGAGTCAGATGTACAGGATTTAAGGTTATTTTTTGACGTTTGAAGAAGCAGAAACAGCTGGGGGGGGGCTCTGTGTGTGAGGGTTCAGATGGAGGGAAAAAAGGATGTGTGGCTTTTGGGTTGCTTTTCCTCTTGTCAGCATAAAGACAGACACAGGATTCACTTTTAGGTAGCAAGGAAGGAGAGTAGGAAGTGAGGAGCAGAAGTTTTTTGGGGAGTGCTGAGCCCCTGCTCTTCCCAGCCCTGTTAAAAGGCCGTGGCTGACACCTGAGCCCCTCAGTTCCTCAGCGCTGAGGTCCAGTAAGGTGAGGAGCTCTCCCTTTGGTCCCCAGTTATTCCAATTTCCACGTCACCATGGCATTTTTGCAATGCCCCAAGGCAAGGTTTAGGAATTGGCAAATGATGGGATCAGTCATAGGGACAGGAGGGTTAAAGTGGCTCAGGAATCTGGGGTGTGGGGTGGGTTAAAGAGGAGGAGGAGGCACAGCTGTGTGCTCCAGAGGCACCAACCAGTCCAGTGACTCCCAGGTTGCTTTGGCAGAGCAGCCAGGGCAGGAAGAGCAGGTTGGGCTGCTGCAGAGCCAGAGGTCCCATCTGAGCAGGGATCATCTCTGACAGAGCTCCAGGTGCATTTGGGATTTACCCGGATGTGCTCCAGGCAGCCCCGATGTTCCAGCTCACCCACATCAGGTTATAACTCAGTAAGGAGGATGAGCAGGGAGGGAATGTGTGCTCTGAGTGAATCTGTGACCCCTCCTGCAGAGGAACCACTCCCTCAAGGGTTAATGTCTCGGGGAGAACAGCTCCGTGTTTGGAGTGACCCTACAAATCCATTCCTGCAGCCAGGGGGAAGCTCACAAGTCAGGGGAGGCTTTCTAAAACTCGGCTAAAATCCCAGAAAAGCTGGGGCAGATCTCTGAGGGATCCTGTCTGTGCCCCAGCTGGGGATTGGCTCCTTGTACAGACACAAGGATTTTCCTTTCTGCAGAGGCAGCACATTCCTGCTCTCTGCATGTTCCCACCTGCAGGCAGTGCAGGAATTGCTGGGGCTGGATGGGTGTTTAAGGGCTCTGACATCTTATAGCAACTGGGGGAATCTGCTGCTGGGAAAGTTGTCCCAGGAAGCCTTTAAAAATAAACAAACATTTAGAGAAGATCCCAGTTCAAAGCCCGGCTTGACCATCAGTGGGAAATTCTGGTTTAGTGAAAAGCTGAGTCTTGCAGGCTGGGCAGGAGGTGAATGGGAGAAGTTTAGGAGGAGCTGTTTTGCTCGCCACATCTCTCTCTTCCAGATGAGCCCAGATGTTTCTCCTGGTTACTTCTCAGCGGGTTTAAAAAACCTGGGCTCATTTATATCACTGTCACCTCGATGCTGCTGCACCAAAAGCCCTCAGGGCCTCTCAGCCCCCTGAAGAGCCAGGATGGAGCCACTGCCACTCCCCAGAGGGTTTGGGGACAGCGTGGTGGCACAGAACGCTGCTTTTCCCATCACTGTGTAACGACAGAGCCCATTAAACCCCCTAGAAACAGAGGGATCTGTGGGAGAAATGAGCAATCTGGCACACACAGATTTGGGGAAGAACATGTCCTTTTCTGCTCTGGTTGTTTTTCACCCCCCAGTATGAAACAGGAGCTCAGAGGTTTCATCAGCACCGAGCTGAGCAGCAGCTCCTGTGTTCCCAAGGAGGGACTTCAGCCCAGGATTGTTCAGGCAGGACTCAGGGGACAATTTTCTGTCCTTGTCCTGCTCCAGGGACAGAGCCTGGAGAGCTCTGAGCATGTCACACATCTTTCACAGCCCCAGCCTTTTGCTTCTTGTTTGTTTACCCACAGTGGTGTTTTTTGGGGTTTGTTTTTTTTTTTTTTCCTTGTGGCTTAATTCTTCACATGAAAAATGGATGGGATTCAAGAAGTAAGAGCTGGCTCTGCCTTTTACAAGGGATTAAGAAATCGTTTTCCAGGCTGCTTTCCTCTTCCTCTACTGTGGGACCAGAGAGTATCTCTGGGATCCTGCTGACTCAGCACAGAACATGTCAGGGATAGAATTGTCTTTTGTTGGTTTTTTTTGTTTTTTTTTTTTTTGTGGTTACATCACCCAGAGAAAACAAAAGTGATTCTCCATCCCACGGAACTTGAAATTTTAAAATGAAAGCCACATTGAGCCCTGTGTTGACAGCTCTGAAGGCAGCTGAGGTTTAGAAGCTCCAGATCCTGGAGGCCTTTGAGGACAGAGGTCAAAGCTGTCACCAGGTGCATGAAGAGACTTTGGTTTTACACTTGACTCACCAAAATTCCTGCTTCCAGCTGATCTCAGTGCTGCCTCCATGGGCTGACACCTTTACTGGGCTGTTCTTTATCTCTGCTCAGAAATCCTGCTCAGAAATCCCTGCTTCCTTTTATCTTTTCTCAGAAATTCCTGGTTCCAGCAGGTCCCAGTGCTGCATCCATGGACTGACACATTTATTGGGCTGTTCTTTATCTCTGCTTAGAAAATCCTGCTCAGAAATCCCTACTTCCCTTTATCTTTTCTCAGAAATTCCTGTTTCCATCAGGTTCCAGTGCTGCATCCATGGGCTGTCATCTTTACTGGGCTGTTCTTTATCCCAGATCAGAAATCCTGCTCAGAAATCCGTGCTTCCCTTTATCTGTGTTCAGAAATTCCTGTTTCCAGCAGGTTCCAGTGCTGCCTCCATGGGCTGACACCTTTACTGGGCTGTTCTTTATCTCTGCTTAGAAAATCCTGCTCAGAAATCCCTGCTTCCCTTCAGAAATCCCTGCTTCCCTTTATCCCTGCTCAGAAATTCCTGATTCCAGCAGGTTCCAGTGCTGCATCCATGGACTGACACATTTATTGGGCTGTTCTTTATCTCTGCTTAGAAAATCCTGCTCAGAAATCCCTGCTTCCCTTTATCTTTTCTCAGAAATTCCTGTTTCCAGCAGGTCCCAGTGCTGCCTCCATGAGCTCTCACCTTTACTGGGTGTCTTTATCTCTGTTCAGAAGCAGCTGTGCCATAAAATCCCTTTTAAAAGCAGGGTTTGGTTGCTCTGCTTGTCTCCCACAGCAGAAGGACTCTTAGAGCCCCAGATACTGAGAATTTCAGACTTTCTGTGCTGAAAGGCACAAGCCCTCAAGAGAATGCTGCATTTCACCTAAAACCATAGAGAAAAGTTCCAAAATTGAAGAACAGAACCAAAATTACAGGTGTGTAGTTTGATTAGAAATGTGTGATATCACATAATAGAAAACTTAGAGATTAAAGTTTTAGACTATAGTAATATATATATAAAACAAGATAAAAGTTTTAGAACAGTACTAGTCCTTCTTCACCTTCTTCATAAATTGAGAGAATAGATAATTTAATAAATAATTTCATTGATAATTTAGATAATTTTGTAATTAGAAAAGTCCACATTACAAGACATGACTAATTAGTTATTGAATTAAAAGGGGAAATAATTTAGGCGTCATTTCTTAATTAAATAGTTTTTCCTTTAAAAATCTTATAAAAATAGATAAAGAACCATTTTGTAACTTATTGGTGAAATACTACAAAACTCACAACTTATAAAACTATAATATAGACACTGAAAAGAGAAGAGGGCTCATTCCTCCTTCCACTGCTGCTCTCTGCTCAGGTTATTGAAGGTCAGTTGTTCAAAATTCCATTTTTTCCAGGCGTGCAGGAGATCAGAGACATCCCAGATTCCTCAGATTTCTGAGTGATCTCATTTACAGCTCTGTCAAGTAAAGTTTGAGCCCTACCCAGGAGCTGATGGATGTGTGCAGATTTCCAGCATGGCTGGGGAATCAGAACAATCCGTTCTTCCTTCTTTGCCTGCTGAAGTTCCTGTGCTTTTTGTGAAGAGTTATCCCTTTTTTTTTTCTCTTTTTTTTTTTTTCCTTTCTAGAATTTTGCTGCTTGGCTGCAATGTCACTTTTTACAAATTTATTTTATATTTGCACCATTTTCTTAAACTGTGGATGGTATCCTAGGGCAGGTTCAGACCCAAATTTCTGCCCAGGCTCTGTGTGTGCACACACAAAGTGAGAAACCCTTTTTCTCCCACCTCTCTCTGCTGAGCTCCAATATTTAAGCTCACCTCATCTAGGCTGGCGTTTGGGGTGCTCAGTGGCAACCCAGCTTTGTGTGGCAGCAGCCAGCGAGTCACAAATCCAGTGTATAAAATGCAAAATGTAAAATCCACAGCATCTCCTGGTCACTGAGGGGCAACACCTTGGAAGGACTTTTTGAGGAAGCAGCAGAATTCCTGCCCTGTTCCTGGCTGAAGTTTTAGGAGTGGAAGAGAAAAGAACCCACAAGACATCAACTTTTCATGTTTAAAAGCTGTTCCATCCCAGCCAGGCCCCTTTTTCACAGGGAGTTGGGTTTGGAAGTGCTGCCCAAGCTCCAGCAGCTCTACTGGGAAAGGGAAAAGGGGAAAGGGGAAAGGGAAAATGGGAAAGGGAACAGGGAAAAGGGAAAATGGGAAAGGGGAAAGGGAACAGGGGAAAGGGAAAATGGGAAAGGGAAAAGGGGAAAGGGAAAATGGGAAAGGGAAAAGGAAAGGGGAAAGGGAAGAGGGGAAAGGGAAAATGGAAAAGGGAACAGGGGAAAGGGAAAAGGGAAAATGGGAAAGGGGAAAGGGAACAGGGGAAATGGGAAAGGGAAAAGGGAAAATGGGAAAGGGAACAGGGGAAAGGGAAGGGAAGGAAAGGAAAGGAAAGAGGAAAGGAAAGGAAAGGAAAGGAAAGGAAAGGAAAGGAAAGGAAAGGAAAGGAAAGGAAAGGAAAGGAAATCCTTGCCCTGGCAGGGGGAAGGTGCAGGGCTCCACAAAGGTGCAGAGGCAGGTGCTGCTGCGAGCTCAGAGCTTTGCATGGCTGAGCTTTTGTCACTCGTTGCATTCCCAGTGCTGCATTCCCAGTTCTGCCTGGTGAATTCGACCCCGCTCCGTGTTTTTCCCATCAGCTCGCCAGAGGAAAGGAGAGCAGTAAACGCCTTCATTCCTCCCCCTGAGCCAGCAGAGGATGTTTCTGTCCCACCAGATCAATTCATTGTCGGTGCAGGGCTCGGAAGCAGCCTCGGGCACCATTCCCCAGCTCCCAAATCGCTGCTCATGTCACGACATTGGCCCCAGGGCAAACCACACCCGTTCAGCTGCAAGGACATTGCCTGGACGCAGTGACACCTCAGCTGGTGGCCTGTCACAATAACATCGATTTTTCCTGGCTGATTTGGTGCTGTGGAGGGGATTTTTTTAATCATTCTTTTGTTTTTCTAAGCCAAACCTAAGCCCTGGCTTGCAGAGACAAGGGCTGCAGCTGATGAATTTTGCAGCTTATCAGGAGAGACAATCAAATGATGGAATTATGATGTCTCTTTCTTATATACAGAGAGCACAGACCTTGTCTAAGATTTGGGTTTTCTCTTTGTGATGCTGAGATTTTAAATGTAAGGGAAAAAACTCCTATTTGAAGTGCCTTTGAGCTGGCAGTTCAACAGAGAGTGCTGCTCATTTTTTGTTCTCTGCTGTCCCTGCCCAGTGCTTTGTGATAGAAAAAGAGGAGGAAACCGAGTTAATTCTCAGCACTTGAGGGTGTACTAAAATACGCCCAGTCTGGAGCTGAATTTCAAATTCATAAATTCCAGGGCTAAAAAAAAAATTAAAAAAAAAAAAGAAAAAAAATACAGTCTTTGTCTGGAGGACTTTGTGCCTCTGACATTAGCAGGACAAAACCTCCAATGATTTTGATGGAACCCACTTGGGTTTGGCTGGGTGGAGAGATGAATGGTGGTGTTGTCCTGGGAATCTGTGTTGGGAATGAAAAGCCTGATGCCAGGAGACCTTCTAGACCCCTCCCACACAAGGAGCAGGAGGGACTGGACCAGAGAAATGCAGAATCAAAGTGTGAAAAATGCCAATCACTTGGTTTTTCAAATTTTAAAAGTTTAATAATAATGAAATGGTTATAAAAATAATAATACAATTAGAGTAATGAAGTTTAGAATTAGGACAATTACAAGACAGTTAAAAGTAAAGAATTATGGATGTCCAGATGCTCTTGGACACTGAGTCACGAAAAGCAGAACTTGTGAACAAAGGAATCACCCTTAAAACAATGCACTTGTTGCATATTCATACATCCTTCATGGTTATGCATACATTCTATTCTAAACAAGAAACTCTGTCTGTTGGATGTCAACTGTTTCCTCTAATCCCCCCTTTGACGTCTTCAAGGCTGAGCCAGGCCTTGGAGAAATTCGCTTCTTCTGATAAGAATCCATAAATTCCTCTCCTTTGGAAGATTTAGGTGTTCCTCAAAGCGAGTATCTCATTCTTAAAAAAAAACAACCAAAACTTCCCCCACATACTTTCTCTATTTTAACATTATGTTGTAACCTAAAACTACATTTAACACACTACGTAAGAGAATTAACCCAGCATCACTTTGTAACATTACACATACAACGTTCACTGTAATATTTGCGAAAAGCCAACCATAAAATCTGCATTTTTCACAAAAGGAATTGGTTCATCTCTGACAAAGTTCTTCCTGTGTGGATCTGAGTCATGTGAGTTGGAGAGAGCTGATGCATCAGCATCACGGAATTAACTGTGCAGAGCAAGTGTGTGGCTGGAGAGGGAAAAGGACATAAACAGCCAGATGCAAACATCAGCATTAACAGAAACAGGGAGCAGATGGAGCAGTAACAGAGGTGGCTGCTGACTTGGAGTGTATTTGTAGCTTTTTTATCCTTTTGCTGTCAGTAACACTCTTTATTTTCTGCTTTGACAGGTTCTGTGTGCTCATATTCAGGTGAGTGGCGTCTCTGTGAATCTGCCAGGTTTTGTGAGAGGGACCCTGATTCCATGGCAGGCACAGGGGCTTTCATTCCTGACTTCCATGGATTGTGCATCCCACCCACTGCTGTCTCTAACCCTGGATTAAACTGGGGGTCAGGATGAGGAAGGGTGGGTAGGACACCTCGAGTGTACAATTCTGATAACAAACACAAATGAAATCTGTGTGTTGAAGTGTTATTTATTAGGGAAAGGTTCTTCCCCTTCAGGGAGGCACTGACCAGGCTCCCCAGGGAATGGTCCCAGCCCTGAGAGCTCCAGGAGGGTTTGGATACCACTCTCAGGGATGCATGGAGTGGGGTTTTTGGGGTGTCTGTGCAGAGATAAGGTTGGATCAGTGATTTCTGTGTCCCTTCCAGCTCAGGATTCTTTATTCTCCATGACAGTGCCCCATGCTGGTCTAGAAATCAGAATCAAAAGCCTGCAGAGATTCCAGCCCCTCCTTCACACACCATTAACTCCACAACCCTACAACTCTTTTCTTTGCTCTTTGCTCCTGCTTTTCCAGTCCCAGCTGACGCCTCCAGCCCCGGCAGCGTGGTGGTGTCTGTGCTGAACATCAGCGCTGCCCTGGGAATGGTTTGTGTACTGCACAGGGTGGGGTTTTTGGGGTATTTGTGCAGAGATAAGGTTGGCTCAATGATTCCTGTGACCCTTCCAGCTCAGGATTCTCCATGAGAGTGCCCCATGCTGGTCTTTAGAATCAAAAGCCTGCAGAGATTCCAGCCCCTCCTTCACACACCATTATCTCCACAACCCTACAACTCTTTTTTTGCTGTTTGCTCCTGCTTTTCCAGTCCCAGCTGACGCCTCCAGCCCCGGCAGCGTGGTGGTGTCTGTGCTGAACAGGCTGCCCTAGGAACGGTCCCAGCCCCAAGAGCTCTAGGAGGGTTTGGATACTGCACAAGTTTGGGTTGATAAGGTTGGATCAATGATTTCTGGGTCTTTTCCAGCTCAGGATTCTCCATGACATTGCCCCATGCTG